>VDFB02141507.1:0-33712 GCA_007258455.2 Sequoia sempervirens
GTTTTATTGAGATAGCTTCGCTTTATTCCATACCACTAGCGGCTTGTTGATGATAAGTCTGCCTTGCGTGGTCAACTGGACATTATCTTGTGTTTAACTTCGGTTGTGGTTTACATACTTATATGCGTTGTTCTGATGGTGTATGTATGTTAAACTATAACTTGAATACCTTTCGCTATCCCCTTTGAAGATTGCACCGATTTTACTGAGGCTGTCCGACGGAGGCTAGGTGAAATCCGGTTGAAGTCTATTGAAACGAAGCTCCACATATCTTGCATTTAGAATAGAATATAAGTTTCTTAGGCCTTACACCCTTTTAAATTCCGCACATTTCCGATTAGTATTAGGAATCCCGTGCTCACTTGCCAAATCATTTGAATCACACGAAAGCCCTTAGCTCATCGCTTTGTTGTTAGTCAATAACAATTGTGTAAGTCCCCTTTGACATACCAGCAAAATCACATCGAGCCAAACTGAGCCTATTCGCACTTAAGGAACCTTGGAGTTGAAAGCATGATCTTACTCGCAATCTTAGCATGCTGAATACTTTGTTCAAGAGAGGATAGAGCGTCCGTTGGGAGACTTTATTCTGTGTTGGTGCGGTCTCAAAAACCTCGTCAACAGGTTGAAGTCAGAAGATCAATAAAGAAGGCGATTTGCCCAATACAAAATGGTATGGCTTTTCTTGAAGGTACGGCTCTGCTGTGGACAGGTATGGCTTTATGACAGCAGCAACAAATAAAAAGTACGGCTTTTATGGATGTATCCATATCTCAGGTAATAGGCTCCTTAAATGAAGAAACTCTTCTGGATGAATTACAAACTGAAAACCCTGAATATATTTTCAACTGTGAAGCTCTGTGATAACTTCTGGATGAAGATATCTCTCCGAAAGCAATAGATCAGCTGGTATTTCACAGCCTCTGAACTGCAACACTGAAGATGGCTCATTCTCCAATGCCAAAATGAAAACTGGAACCCTTGGCTCTGTTCTCAGAAGAAGACTTGATCAAAAATTCGATTTCAACATAATGAGCACAATTCTCAATGAAAACCCTTATATCCATCAAAAGTTCGACTTTTCTCAAAAAGGCATCATTTAAATAAATTCAAACTTTTCTTTTTAATTTTTCAATAGTTTCGAAAGCACTTTTAATTATAAATTATAATTAAAAGTGGCCCCTCTTCAATGTTGGTCGACCCCTTTAGAAAATCACTTAAGTTATAATATTTAATAATATTATAACTTTATAATATAAGCTCCAGATAATTAATATTTAATTTAACAATTAAAATATTAATATCTCCCTCAAAATATGTCCGATTCACAAACCGTCCAAGCCGGTGAATAAGTGATTGATTTTGCACATGACCAAACCATACGCTAAAAATAGTAGGTGTTCAATAATGACAAATAACACGCTAAAAATAAAGTAAGTCAAGCAAAGACGCCCCGTTGACGGTTTTGAGACTCCACCAACACGTAATAAAGTCTCCTCACCGACTTCTATCCTTCCTCTTGAACAAAAGTATTCAGCATGCTAAGATTGCGAAGATCATGCTTTCAACTCCAAGGTTCCTTTGAGTGCTAATAGGCTCCGCTTACTCGATGTGATTTGCTGGTATTTCAAGGGGACTTACGGAATTGTTCGGCAGTGGAGAGAGGAATTCAAATGCTCGAAAGATTTGTCTATGAAGCGCGGGTTTCCTATCCTAACCAGAAAGTACTGAATTGAAAAGGGTGTAGGGCCCAAGAAGTTTATGTTCTATTCTAAATGCAGGATATGTGGAGCTTCACTTCAATAGACTTCAACCAGATTTCACCTAGCCTCCGTCGGACAGCCTCAGTAAAATCGGTGCAATCTTCAAGGGAAACAGCGAAAGATGTTCAAGTTATAATTTAACATACATACACCATCAGAACGACGCATATAAGTATGTAAACCACAACCTAAGTTAAACACAATGTAATGTCCGGGGCTGATCATTAATAAGTGCACTTATCATCAACAAGCCAGCTAGTGGTATGGAATAAAAGCCAAGCTATCTCAATAAAACACCACACACCAAAGTAAGCTAATTTGTATTAGCCTCAAGCTACTTGGATACGAAAGGAAGAAGAAACCTTGCTAGCATTTTGATGACAAGACGAATTCCATCATCAATGAAAAGATCTATTATCATAAAATGTGTTACACAACAATCTCCTCAAAAGTTTTCAAAGGGAAAACTTTCTTTCTTCTCCAAATTATGCAAAATGCTCTACAATGCTACACTATCTAATTCTAATGCTAATACTCTCTCAATGTCTACTGTCTACTATTCCAATGTCTAATCTAATCCCTTACAAATGAGGGGGACTCCCCCTTTATATAGCTAGCCAAGTCCCAAAAGACGGCTAGGGTTACAATCAATAGAGTGGCCAGAATCGTGCCACCTCAGCCCTAAATAATATTGCCCTAAAAACCGCCACAGAGGAGAGTGGGGTAATAAATGCGCCATAATGTCCACCATCATCCTTCTAGAAGATTCCACTTGTAGACGCGTTCACACTGTTCTCGATCTTCTTTCTTGGCGTTGTTCTTTGATTTCTTCCACTTGAGGGTCTTCATCTTCGTCACTTCGAATTATACTAAGTCTTAACACTTAGCCATTTTCTTGCAACTTTCTTCCTCCGAGGGTTGTAATATCATCGTGCTTCATCACTTCAAGTCATCGTGCTCTGGCCTCGACGTTCCTCCTGCAAAACAAGCAAGGAGAAGGGTATTAGAACACTTCATAATATAATCTTAACTTGCTTACTTCTCAAATTTCAAGCGTTCATCGCCTTCGCGTTCCAATTCTTCATGCCTTAGCCAAATTTTCAATCCATCCTCGTCAAGGGCGTATCATCTACTTCAACTGCATCTTCAAGAAATTCATTTCACCTTGGAGCTCTGATAACCTCGATTTTATTCATTTCTGGCTCAAGAAAACTATCTTCACGAAGGATTGAAGCAAATTCACCTAGGCAGTTTCTTTCAAATTCATCATCTGGAGGATCTTACCTTGAAAACGCATTTTCTTCATTTTTGCCTTAGAAAATTTTCAAATTTCCCTTAGGAAAATTCATCAATCCGGTGCCCATCGAAATCTTCATCCCAAAATCCCCGACAGGCTGTGGAAGACAATCTTCGATACCCAGAAGAAAATTTTCCCCAGAACGTGTCGAATTCATGGGTACCCAACGAACGGGTTCATTTAATTTTCTTGAATTTTGAACCTTAGAAAATATTCTTTCATCAAATTTATTCTCGTTCTTTGATCCCCTCTGAGAATTTTGCTCTGACTTGGAAAATTTTTTATTAACCTCGTGAAGCTGGCAGTCACTGACTTCACCTCAGGCGACTCATCTGTGCTTTAAAAATTCCACCACCCCAGAGCTCTAGGCGTATTTTCTAAGAAAGAAAATATTTGTGCCTTAGAAAATTCTTGAAAAAAAAATTTCCCTTAGAAAATTTTATAGCCAACTCGATCAACTTTGCTTGTGAAAATATCAACTCCACTTAGAAAATTTTTCATGAAGGCGCCTGGCACACTAGGAAAAATATTATCACGCCTAGGAAAACATCTTCAACACCTTGCAATATTCTCACACATATCAACTTGGGCGCTTATTTCTTAGAAGAAATTTGAAACCACGCCTAGCATATTACTTTCATCCCTTTGGCAATATATTCTAATACTTACAACACTCATCACCCTTGGCGCAATTCACATTTGAAAGATGTTTTCATAAAAAAAAAGAAAATCCAACGCCTAGGATATTACTTCACTCAACATATTATCACGCCTTAGCATATTATCTTCACCACGCCTTAGGGAACTATTTTTAACCACATTTTACCTCATTTACCAGCTTCATTTACTTTTATCATCCTAACTTGGGCGCATTTAGGCATGCAAGGAGGATGGGCGCAAATTTGAGGTGGTGGAGGATGAAATACGTTGACCCTTTGACTTATTCTTTTTTAGGCGCATTTCAGCTTGCTGAAAGGTGGAATCTTATCCAACGCATTAGCTTTTGTCCTTACATGCCCTGATTTGGGCGCATTTAGCCTAGGGTGGAGGACGAGTTTCTTCCCTTAGAAATTTTTTTTAGCATCTTGCTGTCATGTGGGCGCATTCGGCCTATGCTAAAGGATGAATATCTTTGACTTCCTTGACCTTTCTTTCCCTTGGGCGCATTTTGCCCTGTGTGAAGGATGAACTCACACTTAGAAATTTTTTTTTTTATGCCTCCTGTAGCTGGGCGGATTTCACATGTGTTGGAGGATGAAAATAAACACTTAGAAAATTTTAAAACTTTCTCCTGAGTTCCCTTGGGCGCATTTTGCTATGCCAACAGGATAAACCTTGTTGACTTTCATTGACCACTTGTGCTTTGGGCGCATTTTGCCCCTGATGAAGGATAAACTTGCAACTTAGAATTTTTTATGCCTCCTCATCAACTGGGCGCATTTTGCCATGGCTACTGGATGAAGTTCCAGACTTAGAATTTTTTCCTCGTTTTTCGCCAGTATTCCATGCCCTGCTATTTATAGTAAGTCCTTTGAATTTGCATCTCTGAAGCTCGGATTGATTTGAAATTTTACACACTGCATCCTTATCACCTCGTCGTTCTGTTGACACTGCCATTTTTAGCTGACCTGCTATTTTTAGCCTGTTTCTGAAGGTGGTTTACTATAAATAGTAAGCTCTTGATTCTGATAGCTCCACTGCTCCGATCGTCTTGAAATTTGGATGAGGCGCTCCTCACCACGTGACCTGTTGGCTGACACTGATGCATGCAGCTGATTTGCTATTTTTAGCATGTTTCCAATCTGACTTACTATAAATAGTAAGTGCCCCGTTTGACTTGAAATTTTACCAGTAGATAGCTTGAAGAACGCTGATCGCGTGGTTTACACCGATTTTGAAGATTTTGACTTTTGATGCCTATTTTTAGGCTCCGAAGCTGAAACCCTAATTTGCATTGCATGCGTATCAAAAGATCTCTGTTTGCCTTCGTTTCGCATCACTGCGATCAACTTGTGAATCTGAACTGCTGGGAAGCGGGCTGGGACACACCTGCTAAAAATAGCAAGTTCCTTTGAGTGATTATCTTCGTTTGCATGTCATACCATCGCGAAGCTCTCGAAAAACCCATCATAAATCACCTGACATGCAAAAGAAACCTTGACATGCAAACCTAAAAATAGCCTCGGAAGGCTGAATCCTGAAAGTGGTCATCTCGACTTGCATGTTACATCATCGCGAAGATCTTGAAAAACCCGGAAGGAATATCCGGACATGCAAAGAAAACTACGCATCACGGACCACCTTCTGGGCCGGTTTGCTAAAATAGTAAGTTATCTGTTTCGCTCAAATTTTGCGAATAGTCGATATGCTCGAATCTTTGTGTGGTGTCCGGAACCTCAAAAGTGTGACAAATTGCCCTGAATTGTGCACTTACTAAAAATAGTAAGTACCTCGGAATCTGATAAATTTTTGCTGAGAGCCTGCTGGAAGCATACTGACAAGAACGTTAAGCTCAAGTTTCAAGTTATTCACCTCGTTTGACTTCAAATTGGCTGGAAAGACTCAAACCCTAATTTCAGACTTGGCCAAATTCATGTTGAAGCTTGCAGACGGGAACGTCCCCAGGAAGCAGACCATAGAAAAGAGACAGACGGAGAGAGAGAGACACAAAAACCAAAGCCAAAACGACCAGAATGGAGCAAAAATTAGGGGTCCCCATCTTGAATGGGGCGATGTGTGGAAAGGTCACAACATGTCCGAATGAGCCCGAATGAAAGCCAACTGGTAAATTCTGCCGCTCCAAAGCCAAGCCAAGCTCCAACAAGACCCTCTATCCATCATATCAGCCTACGAGGGTCGCATAATAGGCTAATCATAAGCTCTGAGAGATGTCAACTGGAAGGGGACATGACAGATTCTGACTGCACCAGCTTGATATGGACGTATTTTGAGCCAATCAAAATCAGTTTGGACCCTAGCGGATAAACTTTCTATTTTTAGAAAATTTTGCCAGTATCCGTTTCGAAAGAAACCCAGAAAAACCCAGAAAAGTTACTATTTTTAGGAAATTTCTAAAAATAGCAAGTTTTCCTAAAATTTAGGGATGAAAAACTGAGATCTGGGTTTTGTAGGTTAAGCTGCTCTGAGCAGACCCAGATTGTCATATTTTGAAAATTTTGCTCTTTAACCCCTCATGCAAGACATGCACACCCAAATTTTGACCTTTTTGACTGATTTAACAAGACTTTTACTCATTTCTTCAAAATGTCCAAGTGTCACAAAAATTTTAATTTTGGGGTACAACATGGCGCAGCAAAGAATTGATAATGGTTATCATGCAAACTATGTCCAAATCCTAAAACAACAATAGATGACAATGGCAAATCCTCCCAAAAGGTGGCACTCAAGATCTAACCATGGAAGAATGGTAGAAAAATAACAAATAATTCCAAAAATCAACAATGAAACTTTCTTAACACCAACATTTTCTTGCAAATCCAATTGATCCAAATCTGAAAATGACAAAAATCAGCTCACATGAATCACTTAGATGGAATTTCCAATGATGGAAATAAGGGTTTTCATCTTCAAGTATGGTAGACGAAGTCCAAGAGGGTTTTTATCCTCCAAAATCTCCAATCAGCCAAAAGTTTTCATCCTCAATTGAGAAGTTGAACAAAATGAACCCAAGCAGCTCCCTTATGTAGTGCTCAAATGGGTCCATAAGTCCAATTTTCTCAAGTATCTAAAAGAACTTTCTATTTTAATACTAGTGTTTAAAACACTTTTTATTTTAATAACAATATTATAAGTTACCTTTTAAATTAGAAACTAGCGTGCCCAACTGAAAATAATATTATTAATTATTTTGCTTGCTTTATCCTTTGGCATACATGAAATGGGAATAGGCGAGAGGTTTTCTCCATGTCTCTATTTCTGAAAAGAGGACATGACAATCCCTTAGTCCCTTGGGATATCATAGGCATAAAAAAAAGTATGGAGGATCAAAGTAATTTATATTCTCATAAAAATTGAGCACAAACTTTATAGACTTGTCACACTACAGACAAAATACATTGAAATGAAATGACAAATGCCAAATTCGAATCTAATTGAAGCAATTGTGATATTGATTGTCACCAATTAGATAACTAGGTCCATGCCTCTCTGTCGTCAACCTAGAAATAAACATCAACAATAACTGTTGCCCTAAAGAAAACAATCTGTACAATCCATAATTGCTAACATATTATTACTCATTAAAAATTAGTTTACTCATATAATCTTGAGTCTGAATTCAATTTTACCAGAAAAATCAAGATGTACAATGACATTGAAATTATGTAGGTCATTTTTACTCCATATAATTAATCAGCAATCAACATTTATGAGCATCTCACTAAAGTCTGCTAGTTATCCCACTGCATAAATGATTATGCAGATTTGCTGTTGTTTTCCATTTTTTCGAACTTAATAATTATTACTCACATCCAACATTGCATGTTTAAAAACACCATATCAATTCCAAGACTATATTAAATAAACTACTGAGAAATACAACCAGAGTGGATGTTGCATATTCACAAGCTCAGTGGAGAGGGTAAAAATTATCCCACATTGAATGATGTCTTCATTTTGATGGAAATTTTGCAGTTAGGACGATATGTTTGAAATGAAATCCAAATTTGTGTTTTTTATAAAGTATATCCTAGTGTCACATACAAATCCATTATGTATTGTACCTGAATGTGATTTTCATGTCTGATTATGGTCAATTGAATGGTTGTTGAGCAGTTTATTTTGATGTTGAATGTGTTTCTATAAAATCATAAGTCTCAAATTAAATTTGTAATTTCTTTGGGGATTTCTATAGGGACTCATCGCAATGTAAGAATCAAACACTACTTTGGTTACCATCTCGTTCCATATATTTAGAAGAGTTCTAAACTTCTAACAATAAAGGATCAATCTTTGGAACGCTAATTTTTTGTGTAACATTTGTAGTTAATATTATTTTATTATTTCTTCCTCTCTTTTTTAATTTGTGAATTGTATCCCAACACAATTTTATCTAAATTATGCAAATATTTCACTACCTGTATTCCAATTGTAATATACTTTTAATGTTTGTATCTATATTGTCAAACATTTTAATTGTCATAGATTTTAGGACCTTTTATCAAGTAACAACATGGACATATTATGCCACTAAAACAATTTCCAGCTTAAAGCACTCTTCAACCCCTTTACTTTGTATTTTTCAATAATCCTAAAGCTTCCTTACTGACCTTTCACGTTGATCTTTCATCCAGGTTTCAGACACAGGAAAGATTATCTACCTTGTGAAATATTCAAACATGTGCTTTTGAAGTTCCAAATTATTATTTTTATCCACTTTCTAATTTACTGATTGATTTCTTCCATTCTTGTGCAATTAATCTCTATTGCTTTTCTAAAGACACGATCTAATCTGCCTTAGTTTTGGTGGCATGCCAGTGAATTGGGGATGTCAAATATTGCTATATATGCTGGAGACATTACCAGTTTTGAGATCGAGAGCACTTTTGATCGCATAATATCTATTGAAATGTTTGAGGTACATGAATTGATTTTCTTGGGGAAACATATGTTGTTTTCTTTTGAAGTTAATGTCTTTCAAGATATTCATTTATTTATGCTATGATGCATTGCAGCATATGAAAAACTACGGAAAGCTCCTTAAAAAGATATCATTGTGGATGAATCAAGAAAGTCTTCTTTTCATTCATCACTTTTGCCACAAAGTATTTGCGAACCACTTTGAGGTAGAATTCTTTTTATCTACAAAATAAAGCTTCAAATGGAGCATTCTTGAACATTTATGTATATAAGCCTGTTGAGATAGAGAAAATTACTTTTTCAATGCTTAACTCTACAACCAATTTTTTCTTTATTCAGATGAAGTCCTTTTTCTTGCCCTCTTGTTATACTTATTATTCTATATTCTTCATGTATGTTTTGATATATTACTTTTCCCTATCTCCCTAGTTGTTGTTGATACTCTGTTATTGATATTTTATAATTTATTGAGCTCCTCTAGTCGAAAGTTCACCTAATCCCATAAATTCTAGGTGGCCTATTTCCAACTAAAAGTATTTGAATAATGGTGGTAATGCAAGCAGGGCTGACATCTAAAGCTCACACTAGCAACCTATAACAGGCCTCATTTGGTAAGGACTTTCACTCCAGGCTTTCATGTTCTGGGAGACACATTGCCAACTAAGATAGCAATCAAACATTTTCCCCAAAGGAATTTAAGAACCAATAGTTAATAAAGATTAAAAACCATTTTTAGGAGTCATCACTGCAAGCATGTTTTCCCATTATTACAACTAATTATAGTCTCAAGCATAATGTAAACTTAAATGAAATAACTTATAGGACTCTATGAAATTCCAAATCTATGTTTTCTATAAAACAAAGGATTCATATATACCTGATGACATGTGAACAGATGCTGCACCACTAATCTGTAGCTTCCAGGTGACAAGAATAGCCCTCAGAAGTTCTTGATGCTCCAGAAAAATTTGCTAATGCAAACTTCTATAGGTCGTCATTCTTGTCAGAAACTGATTTTTTGGCCGGAATAGCTCTATAGAGAATGAACTTTATGGAATTGGTGGTGAAAATAGGACAGACTGCTGGCTATCCAGTGTATTACTTGAACTATTATTCCTAGGACAAGTTGGCCTTGCAATAGCCATTAATCAATCAACAATTGGAGATGTCTATTTATAATGAATGTTATAATAAATATGTCCATATCACATACCATTAGGAAGATCTTAAGATTACACTTTTCAAATTCTAATGTTAACTTTTTTGATGAATTTATTTTGAATTTCACTCCAATTGTTTCGAGACTTAAATTCCAAGGTACAGTCACAGGGTTGCAAAGCCTGCGATCATTGTATTCCATGAGACGACATCTGTTTGAGGCATTCAGTCAAGCAATTCACGCGCCTTGCTAGTGCTTCCACATTTTGCATACATATCTACCGTCTACGAGAGTTGGGAGCAAAGGGTGGAGGGCATAGCCGGAATAAAATAAGAAAAATAAAAAAAATAAAATAAACTAAAACTAAAAACTACAGTCTACATACCTACGCGCCCCTCAATCTCGCAGTTGCCCTTGCTATGGAGTCCAACGCACTAGTCAATCACTCAAGTCTTCACTGCTTCAGCCTTCAGCTCCCTTACTCGCACAACTTCAAACAAAACAAATGATAATGATAAAATCATAAAAATCAATGTATAACTTTAGGTTTTACTTTTACTTTTTTACAAAAATTATTTTTTTATTGCTTTTTTGAGGGGACGTCTTGGAAGTTTCTTGACGTTGAGGGGGCATCTGGAAGTCTCCTTGGTGTTTCTTTGGTGTTTCCCTACTAGAAACGACAAGGAAACGTCCCCCTCAGGAAGGAGACGTTCAAGAAACGGTAGTGGAACTTGGAGACAGTGGAGGGATGATAGAGGGACATTTCCCAGGTGTCCCCCCATCTTGGGTGCGGGTGGTTTTTTTTTTTTTTGGGGGGGGGGAGCGCGTCCTCGTGGAACACTGGCTAGCACCTATTCTTGATGAAGATTGGGTGTTGGATGAATTCTCCGTTGATGCCGATCTAACTCTTCGGGAGTTATGTATGAAGGATGACAAAGAGGAAGCTAATTTTGGCAAGCACGATGCTGATTACAAATCAGAAAATTTGCATGAAGATGATAGGTCTCATGGGTCCCATCATTTGACAAGGCAATTGAAGGTAAGTGAAAACATGATTACTGCAGCCATAAAACATTTTGATGATACTCATAAGATGACAGAAAATTGTTGTTGGAGGGCTCCAAGGACACATAAGAACCTTGATGGAGAACTTTCCCTTGCAGATTTTCAGGCACTTAGAGAAGTGGTGGTGGTAATGAAATCTAATTACCTACACCTACTTTCGGATAGGGATCATCTTCTCATGCTTGATGAGATCTATTTTGATGCACTCAAAGGGAAAGAAGAGGAAGTGGATAAGCTTACCTATGAGCTTAAGGTTACCAAGGATTCTTTGAAGAGCACTCAGATGGCCCTTCAAGAATCTGAAATTCAGGTTGATGAGCTTTGTTTGGAGTTGAGCTTGGCTCAATCTTCATCCTCCACAATAGAAGCACAGTCTTCTATGGCAACCATAACACATGAGGATGATAAGGATACTCAAGATTTGAGGGAAGAGCTTCTTATGATGGTCAAGCACAGGGAGCACTTAGATTTGCAAGGGCATGAGGAGAGGTATGACTTAGAAATTTCTGATTTTACACATAGTTTGCATCATGGGGATCATGAGGCACCTCTTTTGGAGAGCCCATTGAAGGCTCAAGTAATAGTTATGAATGAGGTGAATGTCCCGAAAGCGTTAATTCCCAAGAAAAGGCCTTACTTCCTAATAAAATATCGCCAAGATTATAACTTGAATTTGTATTACAATTCATCTTTTATTTTAGGGAAAATTCATGACTTGCCACATTCAGATACTTTTTCCCAATCAAATGAAATATGGACCATTCCATGCTTCCAGAACACCAATATTGCCAAGATCAAAGCTAAATGGGGAAACATTATAATCAATACAGATCTGAAATGACCAATGCACTGACATCAAATGGCACCAGTGGAATGAGTGCACAAGATAAGTTTAAAAGGGAGCAAAGTGATATAATGGGTATCCATGAAAAGGAACCATCTAGTGCATCCACAAGTGAAATGGGCACAAGTCTCTATATTGGTGATGTAGAGATTGTTATTGATAAGTCTTGTGATGAGGAGGCTGATTCTTTTGAGGATTGCATATTAGATCATAATGCTATTCCATCTCTTTTACATGAGGATTTCAGGGCATCATCTAGTGGGAAAAATGATATTTATGATGATATGTTTCCTTCTCATGAAAGCAAATCAGAAAATTCATTTTGTGTAGTTGATTGTGATCATTGGCCTCATGAGTCACATGAATGGAAGGATCAGCTGAAAGTCACTGAAGATAAGGTTTTTCAAACATTAACTCACTTTGATAGCACACAAAAGTTCGTTGAATACCTCCTTTGGTCAGCTCGATTGGAAGAAAGGCAGAAAGGGTTAATGGTTGGAGCTGCTATACCAAATTTGTGGACTATTAAACATGCTTTAGAGGTAATGAAATCAGATTACCTCCATTTGCTTTCAAATAGAGACTTTTCCATTGGTTTTGCAGAGGAGGCTTATAGAGCTAATGCACAATCTTCCTTCATGATCCAAATTGTGAAACACCTCTTGATGCATGCGATGGTAGTGGTGAAGTATGGAATCCAAGTGACTATTCAAGTATTCCATTGGCACAAGAAGGTGAATTTCACCTTGATTGCATGGTGACCTGTACACTCACCAATTTTCTTTCACCCCACATACGTATGATTTGACTGTGTTTCTGATGGCATATAAAGGTGTGTTGGATAAAAGATTACACAATCCACTCTAGTATGATGTGCTTCCATCTTCAACAGATGAATCTAAATCTTGCAGGTCTCCTACTTTGTTTCCACTAGATGGTTGCATGCAAAAACAAGAATCAGAGACTTGGCTCATTTGGATTCCAATGGTTATCAAAGTAGCACAGTGGAAGTCAATATGTGTTGGGAATGATGGACTTCCAATTTGGCTCTGGGATCCGAGAATTTTTATGACTGGTAGATTGCTTCATTTTATAACAGGGATTGATAGAGTTGCTATGTATATTGGTATCAATGGTTGTTAGAATTGTGAAAAATACGAGCCACAGGATCAAACAATGAACAAAGACACCTTCCACATAAGAGAACTGCAAACAATAATATGCAATTTTCAAGATTTCAAGAGAAGAGAAAATCTCAAGGGATCAATAATTACAAGGCATCAAAGGTATGATAATACAATGAGGGTTGAGTACTATATAGGAGCAACCCTAAATGATAAAGGGATTAGAGCATGACAAGTTCAACATCTCATGCAATAAGACAAAATGATCTAATAATAGCTCTCTAGTTAACATAGTAAATCACTCCTATGTTTAGCTTAAGTGAATGAGAATAAATTAGACTAATAATTAATTAAATATTAATTAATTATTAGCTAATGCATGATTACTCTAACACCCCCCTTAAGATGAACCTAGGGAGTAGTTAAAAACCCTAAAAAGAGAATGCATGATGGGTCCTGACAAACAAGGGCTGGTGAGGTACCCATGTACAAACAAAAGATTTCTCACAATTGGAGAAAGGAGAAAACCGCATGGGAAAAAATCCTCTCCAAAAGAGAGGCGAATGAAGGACTAAAAAAACTTCCAAATCAAGGTGAAGGACTAAGAAGCTTCCAACCGAAACAATGTCCCAAAAAGTAAGGAACATGTAGAACATCACTAAAGCACAAAGAAGTTGTATACTGCTGTCGAATGATGACTGATATAGTGTTGAAATGAAGAACCTCCTTTGAAACAAATGATGATCAAGATCAAGATAACAAGAATTTGCACGAGTGCCCCCAATGATACTACTCGAATCAAATGGAAAACAGAGGAAAACATTTGGAAGTTGAAGATACAAATGTTAGGATCAAGAAGACAATAATTTGCATGAGTGCCCCCAACGAAACTACTCGAATTAGATGGAAAACAAAGGCAAACATCTGAAAGTCAAAGATACATATGGTACATGAATCTGCACGAGTGACCCCAATGACACTACTCACCATTCAAATTGAAAATACAGGTACCAATAGTCTGAAGAACACTGATCAAGAGAGAGACAATAATCTGCATGAGTGTCCCCAATGACACTACTCAATTCAAATGGCAAACAAAGGAAAACATTTGGAACTCGAAGATACAAATGGCACATGAATCTACATGAGTGACCCCAATGGCACTACTCAACATGCAAGATGCAAGTTGAAAATACAGGTACCAATAGTCTCTGATCAAATAAAAAATGGAAGGATGCCTCCAAAAATAGGAATGCAAGAGTGTCCATATGGTAAATGCTCCATCTCACAGAAATGCATGGGTAAGTTGTCGTTGATGTACGTTGCATCTGCCTAGTACATAGGAACAAGAGCTAGATACATAGATCACTCAAACACGAAACCAAGGAAGCATTAGCACCAATAGTAGAAACCCTCCTATAATGTTGACAAAGGGAGAGCCAAGACAAGTACACTGAAACTATGGGAAACCAAGAAGTGCATGGAGGAGAAACAACCTGCAAATTAAAGGGTGCACAAACTAAAACACACACGCATGAGGCAAGAATCACTAGGATTCACTGCTGTCGTGGAAGGGACACTCATTTGACAAAGGTGTGATGGAAAACCAAAGGAAAACATCAACCCCCCCATGGCACTTTATATCATAGTGTGAGTACAAAAGGCGCAACATGATGTACAAAATCCCAAAAAAGATACACTAGAATGACACTTTATCTCAGTACATCTACAAAAGAGAATGTGCATGAAAAGGATGTATACAATGCCCAAATAGGACAAAATACTAGAAATACATATAGAACAGCTGAAAACGAGTCATCCCATGCAAATGAAAAGTTTCTAGGAGCTAAGACGTCCAAGTAATTCACCAGAATGTGAAAACACAAAAAACCGAATAAAATGTACTTGAAGAGAAATCTAGAAAAAGTGCATAGATGGCTGTGAAGAGCTCTGAAAGACCATCCTAACAACACAGGAATCGCGAAAAATAGAGAAACAGGTGAAAAGTTATGAGCTCGGGACTAAAAACAACACCTTTGACTTCAACAGATTGTAGAATGCACCAACAAAAAAGATGGTAATGAGTGTTAGTTTTTATGATCAGATGTGAATAAGCAGATTTTAATTCAAATTCAAACACATAGATACAGTATATACCCTGGGGAAACCCTCCACTTGAGGGAAATAACCCAACAACAAAGATCTCTCTTATATATATAAATAATGGCAACGATTCTCTTTACAATGAGGCCAATCACAAAGCCAATATCTAGCACCACACAAACTGAATAATTCACACTCCTTGAATAAATTCGCACTGCTATAGAAGTGATTCGCACTCGCAGATGGAATGATAGATGAACTTGACTTGATGCCATGAATGAATGAAACGAACTTGTATATATACAATGTGGGCAAGAGGTCGTACCTCTTCATGAACAAGGTCGACCACATATGGAAAATATAATTACAAATAAATGGTGCGAATTACAAGGAGGGTTGGCCCAATTAAAAATAATATAGTTGCCAAGTGAAGCGCCTCTTCACTTTGATTAATGCAATAAATGAATAGCCGTTACGCTATATGGATTTATTGTTCACAACATGGCGGAAGTATGTAGCTCGTAGCTACAACATCAACACTCCCTCTTAGCTAGGGAGGAATACTTCTGATACACAGTGTCATGGACTCTCTCAACATGACATCCACAATGGCTACACCCATATGTGGAGAGGAACATATCACCTCAATGTGATATTGTTGGTGTAACAACTAACACCTCTGGAGTAAGAGTTGCTACGAACAGCCTATGTACACTACGCAATGAGTGCTCTTCAAATTAGGAGGGGAAGCTCCCTCGTTGTGCTTTACAAAAATACCTGCAAAGGGAAATAAACTAAACTAATTCCTGTCTTTTTGTTTCAGCTGTAGAGGTACAAGGCTTTCTTGAAAACTAATACGTTGCAGCTGAGTTTTCTCTGGTTTTGATTCACTAACTACAACTAAACTTAATAACTTAAATTCTATCCAGTTCCCTCAAGAAAACAGAGCATGAGAAAACGGAGCAAGGTTATGACTATCGGACGATAAACGTGTTTAGATTCTCTACTTGAAGGCAAGGTGGCGCAACTATCATCTCAATCTGAACAAGTTTATTGGCACAAAACAGATTTAAGAATTTACCATGATAATCTTGTGAAACCCTATGTGGCATAACACTTGATCATAATAGCAAAGACTCGCAAAACAGATTTATCATCAAAATCTTATGAAACCCTGTGTGGCATAACACTTGATCGTAATGATAAAAGATTCACAAAACAGATTTATCTAAACTATGGGAAGATTTACCATGACAACTCTATGAAACCCTGTGTGGCATAACACTCGGTCAGCATAGTAAAGACTTCACAAAACGGTTTTATCATCACAATCTTACAAAACCCTATGTGGCATAACGTTTGATTATAACAATAAAAGATGCACAAGACAGATTTATCTAAACTATGGAAAGAATCCACTATCACAATTGCATGAAACCCTATGTGGCATAACATTCAACTGTAATAGCAAAGACGCATGAACAAATACCAAAAGAGCAATATTGAGGGCAAGGTAGGCACAGCATATATTTCTCTCTCAAGCAAAAGTTAATTACAAATGAGCAAAAGCTCTTATTTATATACATCAAGGTGTAGGGAACCTAAAATCACCTTGTGTCATCTACAGTCTCGCAAATGCATGCAAGCTATCGCCAAACCCTAATGAAGTAAACTATACAGTTAACTGGAAAGCTACCATCAGTTAACTGATACAAATAGCCTAAATGGACCATGTGCAAGCATGCACGTCCTTATTTAAAGCAAAGTTAACTGGACACTACCTTCAGTTAACTGGAAACCCTAACCCTAACTCCTGTGTTGATAATTCCAAGGATGAGATAAGCATGTGTGAAGTCAGCAAGTGAACTGAAGACTGGAAGTCAAGTTAACTGCTGCTCAGGACTCAACCCTTGAAATTAACTGCACGTTTGAACTGGCAGATTACTCCATGTCAACTCGGTCTAACACTTCGACCAAGAACTCATCGATCTCTCTGTCATCTGGCACTTTGACGCTGCTCAAAACAACAGTCTGTCTCTTTAGTTCTCTGCCACTTTCTGTGATTGTGTGCATGCCATCTTTACACTCCTCAGTCGCCTTTCTGAAACTGGCTGCAATTACTAAAATATTCTCTAACCTAGGCGCCATAGGTTCACCTTCAAGGCTGTCACGAATCAGCTTCTCGAACTCTGCTTGAACTTTATCCAACTCAACATACGTGCCATCTTCCATAAGATAATGACACGAAATCTGAACAACGAAGCCACTGACCAGTGCAAGTACTCCAATCACATCATCCTTGAGTGAAAACAATTTAGTAGAGATCTTCTCACATATTTCTGTTCTGAGAAGGTGCTGCTCTCTCCAAATAAAAACTTTGTCTTGGTCCTCAACAATCTCCAAGGCATCATATGCAACTGATAACTGAGATACCAGAACACGATCCTTTGCCAAGTTCTTTGCAACTGCAATCTCAAGCGACTGAACACCCTGACGGAGTTTATGCGCATCACTTCTCAACTGATACAGATCTGCAAGAAGAGTTTTACCAGCAGCAACTAAATTATCAATCCAGTTGTCTAAAAGTCTGCCATGACTAACCAACTGATCCAATTTTTGTTGTTCTGCAGGTGTATGCTGAGGAAGAACAGGTGCTCTACTCGAATTCCCATGAACAAGATCAGAAATGTATCGACGAAGTTGACCAATTTCAGCTTTAAGTAATGCCTTATCTTCTCCATCTTTGGTGATACGCTCTTCAAGATTATTGGTAACAATCTTAGGAAGAGATACATTTGTCTCTCGTGTAGTCCTGCCAAGATTAGCCTTAGTGAATGTAAAGTCACCAACTTCGACTTCATCTAAGCTTTTACCCTCTGGAGGAACTGCAACTTCAATAACAATCTCGGATTCAGGAGTCTTCTCAATGTGCACCTGTTTCTTTATCTTCTTGTTTGACCTTCTCTGATAAGGTTCACCGAACTCAGATAAATCAAGGTTGTATGATGGTTCACGCCTCTGTCTCCCTAAAGACTTCTCGAGCCAACAAGACTGAACAATATTCTCAATTCGCGGAGAGACTGTCCCTGATGTATCAACCTGTGGTGGTTCAGGTGTCTCCGATCCAGCCTGAATTGGTGTCTCAGGCTCAGAATCTATGTCAATGGGCTGTACGTGAGGCGAACGAGGAGGTGAAACGTGAGGCTCAGCCTGAATGACTGTCTCTACTGGAACCTCAGGAACATGTTCAATTTGTTTCTGCTTCCTTTTACCAGTAGCCCTTTTCCCCGTGTTTCCACTAAGTCTAACCCCTTCAGGAGGTATAATAATGGCCTTGACTCTAGGTCTTGCTCTAGAAGTAGAAGGCAACGAAGAGAAATCCTTTGGCGGCTCTGCTACAGGAACTGACTTCCGTGTCTGTTTGCTCTCCAAGAATAACTTGCTAGTCTTGATAACTAATCTGGAAACCTCTTCGATAGAAGTATTCTCCTTGGCATACCAATCAGGTGAGCGAAGTGGCTGCCGAGCAACTTGATCCTTAACATAAGAATTGAGAAGAACTTCTCCATCATCATCGGATAGACCATCAACATCTTCTGATAGGTAATCAGAGAGCTGACCAATAGTGAGTCTACAGTAGTGACGACGACGGACCTCGAATTCATCTTCACAATTTGCCCAGAAATCTTCAAGTGCTGGCGCATGTGCAATCCCTCGCTCTAACCGATTTGCATAATGTCCAAGAGGATCATAGGAACGCCTCTCAGTATAAGGCTTGAGTTTGAACCTTTCAATCTCAGTAGACATATGCCTGGCATCTGTTGCAGCATCACATGTGAAAATTCCCAATGTGAATGGAAAATTAGCTGCAGTCTTATGACGACTACGAAGAAAGAAATGAACATGCTGCATTTGCCTGAGGAATTCCATAAAGACAATCTTGTCTGACGGATATCTTGGCAACATCAGAGGCTCTCCAACATAACCATAAACTCGGATGTATGTAAAAGTAGGAAACTGTATGAACCAATCTGCCCAAGTCTCCATTGCTGATTTGGCCTCGGCTGAAATACGAATGTGCATCTCATCATCAAGATCTCTCACGGTTCTCATGGAAAAGTGATCATTTACTACTTGGAAGTCCTGCTCAGACTGAGAAAACTCTAGCTGTGGATAATACTCATGAATACGCTGAACACCGAGAGTACCATTGGTTTTAAGAAGTCTGTAGCTACCTTGAAATGCAACCAAGTAGACCAAATAGGATATCATATGAAACTCGTGATACTTGAGAAAGTTAGTAATTTGCTGATGTAAGCAATCACTAATCAACATAGCCCAATCAAAACGCTCTGTGCCATCAAGGATTCTGGTAATTAGGTAGAACATCCATGGACGGAAAGTATTAGCATCTGATTGACCGGTAACTCGATTGAGTAAGGTTATCAAAACAGCAACTTCCCCTTTAAATTCACCACGACCAACCTTCTTAGGCAAGTTAGTTTTCTGAATTGTCAACCATTTCTGAGCAACTTTTCTCTGTGAACGTTGATGATCAGCATCCCATATCTTCTCACAAGCTTCAAGAACAACAGTAAAGTTATCTGAACGAGGAGGAATAGCAAAACATTTCTCTATATCCTTCGGCTTGAGACTGCAAACCACTCTTCCATCAACCGATCTGATCTGTCGTGAAGACGAGTCATAATGCTTAATGCAAGCAAGTACAAACTCAAGATCGAAGATAGAAACAGGAATGGATGCCGCTGCCAGCAACCCAGAACGCTCAAGATTCTTCATCGAATTGCTGCTAACATTCTCCAAACTGCTCAGATTGACCACTGGATAAACATGATTTAGGTCTGTATCTGAAGTCTTGGTGAAATTATGTGTAAGGACTGATTTCACCTTGTAATCAATGAGATTGAACTGCATTTTGAAAATGATGACTTTTGACTGTAAAGTCGAATATACTTGAAGAACTTTCTGAAAAACTCTGAACAAGGCTAAAAATAGCTTCTGACAGAAGAAATTTTCGAAGAAATTCTGGAACATGGGTTTTGTGCACAACTGAATTCTGAACAAACCCAGATAGCTGGATTCTCGAAAAAATGTGATTTAAGCCCACATGCAAAGAGATTCTCGGAAAAAGGCTCAGAGCTTCAGAATGAAGACTACGGGGCGATTTTCTCGAAAAAATCTAAGAAGTGGGTCTTGTTGCAAACGCTGAAATATGAGAACCCAGATGATCAGATTCTGAAAATGTGTTGAATTACTCTGGCATGCGAAGAAAGTACCTAAGGTGAGAAATAGAAGAAATAAGACAGAAGATAGAAAGTTTTGCTTGTCTGCTTCTGAAAAATCTGCAAATCTCTTCTTCGAATCTTTATAAAACCTGCATGCAAAGTGGAAATAAAGTCTAGAATCGACTTCCTCTGAACAATCTGAACTCGTAGCTTCGAAGAACGCTGAAAACGGACACCTGAATCACCTTAAGCTTGCTGGTCGCTCAAAAGAATACAAGCTTCAGAGCAAAAGATGATGTAATAATGGACGCCATTCTTGAAATATATAGAATTTCATCATAGAAAATTCGCACTAAATAAAGCATGCTTAAAAATGGCGCTTGGCTTCTCATTGGTCCTTATTATAGTTAACTGAAACTCGAACAAGCTCAATAAGTGGTTATGCATTAGGGTTTGCCTTTCAAGTCTTCAGTTCAACTCAACCATGCGACTTTAGCTTCAGTTAACCATCTTATCAAGTTCGCCATCTTCAACCTTGCTTTGGATTCATCAAATTTAACCTAAGGCGTGCCCTTTTGAAAACTTTAGTTAACAATGTTGATTGCAAAGAGAAATTCGCCATCTTCATGCAATAAATATGCTAAAAATAGCTAGCCTTTTGGAACTTCAGTTAGCCTTCAAGAATGCGCCAACTTCATGTGCTTTAATCAAATATAATTTAAATATAGCAACCCTTTTAGAACTAAAGTTGCCATTCCCTTGAAAAGTGCGCCATCTTCACCAATTCATGCTTCACTTTTCAAACACTAAATATAGCGACCCTTTTGATGAGTGAAGTTAACAACTTCAAATTCGCCATACTTCACTAAAAATGCTTCATGCTTCACAAAATAATGCTTCATGCTTCAATTCGTCCCTTTTGAACTTCAGTTGACATTTGATGAAGCGCCATCTTCACTAAAATCTTCACAATTGCAACCAAAATCGCCATGCATGCAAACTTCAGTTGACATTCAGTAATAATCTTCAGTTAAGTCAACATGCAATCAAGTTAACTCAACATGCAAGGTAGTTAACTGAACATGCAAACTAGTTAACTCGACATGCAAACTGAAAGATCACTCCACATGCCAATATACGAACTGAAGATGACAACCCAGAAATCGTTCAGTCTAACTGCAGTCAGAACTCCAGTTAAGGCGTCCATTCAACTCACTTTCGAAAATTCAACTTTGAACTCTCAAGCGAATTCCAGACTTAGCCAAATTTCATGAAAATTTAAGCTAAAACCTCTGCCGGGACCTCTGTTCATCCTCTGACACTGATTGACTGACTTCTCTGATTGGCTGGCTGACAGGTGCATTGCAAAGCTTGGTAAAAACTGATCAAAAGATATCTTGAGACTACACATCATAAAACTGACATCTGAAGGCTCAAAAATCCAAGCGCCTTTTCCAAAAGCTGCGCTTTTTCTCAGACTTAGTCAAATTTCAACTTCCGCATTTCGTACGAAGGGAAAAACAAATCCTTCATAACTTCTGATTTATCAACTTTCAGGAGTGGATCTCAGTTTCGCTGCGGTGACTTCGTTCTGTACGACAGGTGCCAAAGGCACATTTCCCCAGAAAACGTCATCGAGGGGTGAAAAAAAGGCCTTTTCAAAAGTTGCTCTTTTCATTTCGGACTTAGCCATTTACGGAAGCGACAAAATAATAAAAACACCGACACTCTAAGACATCTTCGATCGGCGAAGGCAAACGGATGACGTAACACCGGACACATCTGAAATCATCAGAAAGAAGGCATTAAAGGCCTGAAAAGCTTGGGCGCCTTTCTCAAAAATGTGCTCTTTTGCTTTTTTCTTCGACTAAGATTTGACCCTATGTTTGACCTCGGGTCCAGGCTTCACAATTCACCCACTGACGGATGCGTCGCGAAGCGCGAAATGAGAAACTTAGAGGGCATTCATCAAAAACCTACATCTGGCACCTCAAAAAGATGGGCGCCTCTAAATTGCGCTTTTCTCCAGTGTTAGCCAATTCTTGCTTTCGCCTCGATTTGCACTGTATTCTCCGTAACTCGAACAAAACAGGTCCGTTTGACAGGCTTGATAGCTCACTGCGAAGCTGACGTGATGCCGAACAGAAGTCTGCTGGAGGTGACAAACCCTAAAAACAGGATCTGGGCCCCTAAAAGATAGGGCGCCTATTTCAGAATGTGCTCCCTTCTCCAGAGATAGAAAATTTTGATGTTTTTCGTTCAGATTTTCATTTTTCTTAAATCTTTTCAGCAACAGACTGACATAGTACTGACACCAACTCCATATTTGAAAACCCCAAAAACGGCCATTTGACAACACTTTAACAAGATAAGACTCAGTTAAGCAAAATGCCTTAGTGAAGCAAAAATTTTGGTTTTGGGTACAACAGATATCAACCACCATGGCTACTCCCATGTATGGTATATGTGCACAAGTGCCCATCATGGAATCACTCAATGTGATGTCGTCACATCATCGCGACGTTCACCATGGCTACTCCCAGAGGGTGGAACAAGGGCTCTCGCCTCAAATTTCTCTCACAGAGAAAGATGCATTAACAAGGGCTTGCACCTCAAATCTCTCACATAGAGAAATGCATTAAAGCAAATCACAGAAGATCACTGGAGCTGAGTCTCGCTCTCAGCTAGGGCTTCATTCTCCACAACTCCAAACTTGTCTCGAAAGTACACAAACTTTATTTTGGAGAGAGGCTTGGTGAGAACATCGGTCGTCTGCTCATTAGTGCTAATGTATCTCAACTGGATTGCTTTCCTCAATACCATATCTCGGATGTAGTGGTGTTTGATCTCAACATGTTTTGTTCTGTCATGAAACATAGGATTGACAAAAAGCTTCACACAACTTTGATTATCACGATATATGATAGTTGGCTCCAACGATTGCCCGAACAATCCTGCAAGGAGCTTTCGAAGCCACACTGCTTCTCGAGCTGCCACACAAGTTGCAATATACTCGGCCTCTGCGGTGCTCAATGCCACTGAAGACTGTTGCCTGCTGCACCAGGAGATCATAGCAGACCCCAAACTGAAACAACATCTAACGGTGCTCTTCCGATCAGCAACACACCTTGCCCAATCAGAATCAAAATATTCATGCAGCTCCAAGTCCACACTAGAAGAATATCTCAAGCCATACCCAACTATGCCACGCAAGTATCTTAGGATATGCTTTGCTGCAACTAGATGTATTTGCCTTGGTTCACACATGAACTGACTAAGTGCACTCACTGCATAGCAAATATCAGGTCTAGTATTGACTAGATACATCAACAATCCAATCAATTGCCTGTACATAGTAGGATCCACCAGATCTGAACTAGCTGCAACTTCTTTTAAATTGTGCAAATTGGTCTCCATAGATGTAGACATGGATTTGCAATCCATCATACCAAATCTCTTCAGCCATCAATTACCTTGAAGTACAAGTTTGAATCAACATCATTCTTGGGGAAGCCCAAGCTCATTAGGTATCTATCAATTCTCTCATACCAAGCGCAAGGAGCCTGCTTAAGGCCATACAAAGCCTTCTTCAATTTGCAAACATGAGACTCTTTCCCATGAACTTCAAAGCCATCAGGTTGCTCAATGTATACCTCTTCTTCAATTACACCATTTAGAAATGTTGTCTTCACGTCCATTTGATGTAACTTCCATCCTTTAGCTGCTGCAATAGCAAAGATAGTCCTGATGGATGTATAATGAGCAACCAGAGCAAAGGTTTCCTCATAGTCTATTCCCTCTTTCTGAGAGAATCCTCTAGCCACAAACCTAGCCTTGTACTTCTCGATGCTCCCATCAGCCGCATGCTTGATCTTGAAGAGCCACTTAGAAGATACAGCAGATTTTCCTTCTGGTCTAGGTACTATATCCCAAACATCGTTCTTGAGAATAGATTGATACTCTTCAGTCATAGCATCTCTCCATACTTGCTGACTTGAAGCTTCCTCAACACTCGAAGGCTCAGATTCAATGATTTGACTCATCAAAGCTACATAGCTTGAAAACTTGTGAGGTCTTTTGCTCTCTTTGAATGTTCCTCTCAGGGCTGCAAACTTTTCTGCCTCCTGCATTGTTTGCCTAGCCCAAAGAGGTCTCTTTCGACCAATAACAATGTTTGTAGGCCCATCAGTAGGTTCCAAAGGCCCAATTGGATCATCATCTTCTTTAGGATCAGTAGCCTCCCTCTGAATCTCAGGAGTATGGTCAACTTCCATGTCCTGAGGAGACTCTTGGTCTTCATTGTCTATCTCCATGTGAGTGCCCTTTGATCTCTTAAATGCAACATCCTCTTCAAATGTAACATCCTTGCTGATCTTTATCAGTTTCTGACCTGGAATGTAAACTCTGTAGGCTTTTGAAGACTCACTGTAGCCCACAAATATTCCCTTCTTGCCAGATGGTTCCAATTTTGTCCTTTTATCTTTAGGCACATGAACATACACAGGACAACCAAAGATTCTCAAATGACTTACTTCAGGTTTCACACCCGTGAAAGCTTCTCAGGAGTCATGTTCTCCAAGATACAATGAGGGCTTTGATTATGAACATACACAGCTGTCCTAGATGCCTCAGCCCAAAGGAAGGTTTGCAGATCTTGATCATGGATCATGGCTTTAGCCATAGTTGCAAGACTCGCACAAAACCCGGCGAGTAGTGAAAAACTCGTGAGTTTTTCCAGGCGGCGAGTTTTCCAGGCACTTGTATGCCAGAAAACTCGCCCGTACTTTCTGGAAAAACTTGCCGTACTTTTGGCGAGTTTTTCCAGAAAGTACGGCGAGTTTTCCAGAAAAACCTGCACGATAGTTAGAATGCCCAGGCAGCCGCTAAAAAGCAATTTTAAGTTGTCTTTTTTCATTCACTCTCTTCTCACACTCAGCAAAAAACCTCTCCAAGGCATTGTGCACTCATTTGCAGTGATTTTGCATCCAAAAGACAAGATTTGAAGGGCATTTACATCGAATTTAGAAGGCAAATTGGATTTCCAGGTAGGGTTTCTCATTTTTCTTGTTCTTTCTTCTTTTTTAAAAAATTCTTCATTCTTGTTGGTTCTATGTTTAAAAATCATTTGATTGTAGTGTGAAAATGATTTAAATGCATTTAGATTCATCAAAACAAGATTTAGATTCATCAAAACAAGATTTTTTAATGATTTTTTCTGATTTTTTAACATATTTTGCTGATTTTTTCATTTTTTTTAAATTTTCTTTAAACCCTAGTTATTTTTTTTTGTTTTGAATGATTGAATCCTCTTTTTTGTTGAATAACATGCTTACAATCTTAGATTAGCTTAATTTCTTACTAGTTTGAAGTCATTTTCATATTTTTTACATTTTTTCACATTTTTTTGAAACCCTAGTTTTTATTTTTTATTTTTAAATCCAATTTTTTTGTTATGAAAATGTTTAGAATCTAGTGATAGATTTTTAGTAATTTAAACTTAAAGTAATCTCTTTTGATTTAATCTAATTTAGTTTGTTTTTAAATTTTCTATCAAAAACTAACAAGTTGTGCTATGACTTTCACTTTGTGTAGGTTAATAATTAATTGATAATGGCTTCTGAACCCACTTCTGCCTCAGGCTCTGCCCCATCCGTGCCTGCGGACTTTGTAGGTAAACGTCCTCCAGGAGCTAGAGATCCTGCTTGGAAGTATGCTTATCTAGGTCCCATACCTGGCACAGTATATTGCATTCCATGTAAAAAAGTATATCGTGGGGGCATCAATCGCCTCAAGTACCACCTTGCAGGCATCCCTCAACGTGATGCTAAGGAATGTCCTCATACAACAGAGGAAATAAAAAGACAAATGAATGCCATACTTTCAGCTGCAGAAGAAAAAAAAATGAAAAGAGAGATGGCAAGAGCAGCAATGCAAGCAACCATTGCCTCTTCTCAAGGTGTTCCAGTTGAGTTAGATGATGATTATGATGTTACTCAGGAGATTCAGGAGATAGTGGGCTCTCTTCGTGGCCCACGTGTGCGAAGGTCAAGGCAACCCATTGGCACCTCAACCTCCATTCCTTCATCTTCCTCTAGTAGAGCACCAGGGGCAAGGGCATCTATAGGACCTACACCGACACGGTTGGATAGTTTTTTTGTGCCTAGAAACACAACTGGTGCACAACCTTCCTTAGAGGCGACTGGATGGAATAGGGAGGTGCATGAGCAAGCAGACATTGCTTGTGCAGATTTTTGGTATTTTAACAATATTGCTTTCAATGTGGCGAGTTCTCCTTACTGGCACAATTTGGTCACCGCATTGACAGTTGCAGGAAAAGGCTACAAGGCGCCTTCTCGCACGGACTTGAGTGGGAGGTTAGTTTATGTTATTTAATTTATGTTTTTTAAGTTTAATTTATGATGAATTTAAGCTATTTTTTTGTTTACAAATTAAAATTGTGTACTTAATTTCACTTTGTACTTGTAGGTTGCTTGCTAATGCAACTAAAAGGGCAAGGGCAGCAGTAGAGGAGCAAAAAGAAAAATGGCAAAAATATGGCTGCTCTATTCTTTCTGATGGGTGGACGGATGGAAAAAACCGTACCATCATTAATTTTTTGGTTGCATGCAAAGAAGAGGTGGTGTTTTTAAAATCAGTTGATGCCTCCCACATTGTAAAAAGTGCAGAAAATTTGGCTAAGATGTTGGAGGAAGTTTGCATGGAGGTGGGGATTGCAAATGTTGTGCAAATCATAACTGATAATGCAGCAGCATATGTGGCAGCAGGAAGACTTCTCCAAGATAAACACCCCTCAATTTTTTGGACACCATGTGCAGCTCATGTCCTTGACCTTCTTTTGGAGGACATAGGAAAACTAGATTGGGTCACACCAATTGTAGAGGACGCGAGGAGAATCACTAAATATATCTACAATCACCCTTGGGTTCTTCGCTTGATGAGGGAGCACACCCATGGGAAAGAATTGGTGAGGCCAGGTGTCACAAGGTTTGCAACGATCTTCTTAACGTTGCAAAGCATTCTTGGTTCTTTGACGGCTTTAAAACAAATGTTTGTGAGTCAATCATGGGATGAATCAACCTATTCAAAGAAGCCGGATGGAGATAATGTGTCAAGAATTGTGTTTGATGCTGAATTTGCAAAAAAGGCTGCAGAGATTGTGAAGGTAACTTCAATTTCAAAACTTTGAATTTGAATTCAAATTGAATAAATTTTTTGATGTCTTTCATTGTAAATTTGAAACTCTAATCTTTTTGCATTTTTATATTGTAATTTGTAGCTTTCAGAGCCCTTGGTTAGAGTGCTCCGCTTGGTGGATGGGATAAAATCCCAATGGGATATCTTTATGAGGCGATGGATAGGGCCAAGGAGGCTATAAAAAATTATTATAAAGGGGACAGCCTCAAATTTGATCCCATTTGGGAGATTATTGACAGGAGGTGGAACCATCAACTCCACCAACCCCTCCATGCAGCAGGCTACTTCTTGAACCCTCATTTCTTCCATTCAAGCACCTACTCAGATCCTACTGGAGAGGTTATGGAGGGACTCATGAAGTGCATTCAGAGAATGTCACCTGACCTTGATGCAGGAGACCTTGTTAATGAAATCCAAAGTTATAGAGAAAAAAGGGGTGAACTCTTCTCTTTAGAGCTAGCAAAGAGAGCAATACACAATCAACCACTAGGTATAAATTTTGAAATTTACAAGTTACAAATATTGATAATTTGATAAAATATGTTTTCAAATTTCAACTTTTGAGTTTTGACTTTCCTTTCTAAGTTTCTAGGTTCTCTTCTAACTCTTAATTTGTTTTTTGTAGATGTTCGGTGGTCAAATTGGGGTGGAAATACCCCACATCTCCAGCAATTTTCCCTCCGTGTCTTATCGCAGCCTTGTAGCTCTTCCAATTGTGAGCGCAATTGGAGCTTGTTTGAGGCCATCCACACAAAGAAAAGGAACAAACTAGCTCAGAAACGCCTGAATGACCTTGTGTATGTGCAATATAATCTTCGGCTGCGCAAAAAACAAGTTAAGGAGATATCAGATGATCCAATTGATTTGGATGAGATAGATCCATACAATGATTGGATAGGGCAAGATGAGCAACCTCCATTGTTTTCTGACAATGAGATTTATGACTTTGAGCGACAAGCAATGGAGGACGAGGGTGGATTTGCATTCTCATTGGATGACATTGAGGATGATCCTGAGGAGGAGTCATTGGCAGTGCCAGAGCCACCAGTAGTAGCCTCTGCATCCAAGATGGAGGTTGAGGAGCCACAGCAGATGCCTACAACTACAGCCTCTCCTGTAGTGAGAAGTAGAACACTGAGAAGTACTAGACATGGGAAGAGGAAGATGTGAATTTGTAAAAGCTGAAATATATTAATGTTGTATTTACTTTCAGTTTTACAAAAACAATTTGCTATTTTCATTTTGTTTCAAACTATCAGTATACTATCAGCGTATTGAGCATTCCACATGGGGATGCGATTTTGTATCTAATTTTCTTTCAAATCAATCAAATATAACTAGACTTAGCTTGTTTCTTCTATGTACTCATTTTATTGACTCATTGGATGCATCTTATCATTGAATTTTGCAAAAAAAATGTGATTTTAATGAAGTTTAAGCAATTTTTTAAGTTGCCGAGTTTTTTCCATACCGTATTTTCAGGGCTTGGCGAGTTTTTGCATTTGGCGAGTTTTGCAACTATGGCTTTAGCTACTTCTACAATAGATTTGTTCTTCCTTTCTACAACACTGTTCCGCTGTGGATTGTAGGGAACACAAAACTCCCTCTTAATTCCTGCCTCAACACAAAAGTTACGAAAACTTCCAGAGATGTATTCTCCGCTGTTGTCAGATCTCAGAACTTTGATCCTCTTCCCGGACAAGTTCTCTACTTGAGCTTTAAATTCCTTGAATTTCTCAAGGACTTCTCTAGATTCTTTAGTCTTTAAGAAATAAATCCAAGTCTTTCTAGAGTAGTCATCAATGAAAATTACATAATACAAGAAACCACTCTAAGAAGCAATAGACATTGGACAACACAAATCAGAATGAACAAGGTCTAGAATACATTTAGATCTACTCTCACTACTATGAAATGGACCTTTAGTATTCTTACCCAAAGCACATCCTCGATAAGTGCCTTCATGCTCTTGGCTGAGTTTAGGAAGGCCTATGACCATCTTTTCCATGGATGGAAGTGCTCTAAAGTGAAGGTGAGCAAGTCTTCTATGCCAAAGCTCACACGAACTTGATGAATCATATAACAAAGCTTGAAATGGACGAGTGGAAAGTCTGTAGAGACTCTCATGACGAACTCCAATCACTCGGGAAGTCTTGATACTTGAGTTCTTTGGCCATGCAAGAACTTTTCCTTCGGAGAATGCAACTTGATATCCTTTGTCCTCCAAGGCTGAAATAGAGACAAGGTTTTGCTTGATGCTTGGTACAAATAGTACATCACTCAACTGCAAGAAGATGCCGGAATCTAAGTAAAGAGTGGAGGTCCCAACACCTTTCACAGAATAACATGCATCATCTCCAATTATGACTTGAACACTTGAATCTCTTTCCACCAAATCAGATAGATTTCTCTAAAACTCGTGATGTGGCGTGAGGCACCACTATCAATTAACCAAGTGTTGTTATTCGTTGGAACATTGCTTGATAAGGAATAATAGAATAGAAAACCACTTGAATCCTTCTAAGGAGAGATCTCACCCACATCTGCAATTGAAGCATGCTGCATAGGTCTGGTTGGACAATCTTTTGCATAGTGACCAAACTTGTCACATCTGAAGCATTGTATGCAAGAGAGGTCCTTCTTCTTCTTAGATGCAGGGGCACCATCTAATCCTTTATCTCTATTCCTTTTGAAGTTTCCTTTCTTCCCTTCTCTTCCTTTCTTCTTTGAAGATTTAGCGGCAAGTACATGAATGTCTTCATTTGTAGAACTTTTCCCATTGCCTCTTGCAGCCAATCTTGATTCTTCTTGAAAGCAATCTACCCTCAAGCGATCAAACTTAGGTAGTTTTGATCTCCCACTGATACCTTGGATAAATGGCTCCCAAGATTGAGGAAGACCATTAAGCGCCAACATAACCAAATCCTTATCATCCACCATATGCCCAATGGTACAGAGCTGATCTCTCAACTTGGTGATCTTCATGAAGAATGAGATGACGGAATCTCCTTTCGCCATCTTGACATGATGAAGCTGTTGCCTCAATGCAAGAGCTCGGCTTGTATTGTTGATCTCATACATTTCCTCCAAGGTCTTGAACATTTCCCTTGCTGTCTTTAACTTGGAGATAACCGGCACAAGGTGGTCCTTCACGGAGTCTACCAAGATCTTCTTTGCCTTAGTGCAATTCTTTCTCCATTGAGACTTCTCATTCTCATTGGAAGGTTCGGGAACTTCGCCCTCCACGAACTCAGCAATCTCATTTTCTTCCAATGCAAGCATTACTCTAAACTTCCAAGAGGTGAAGTTGGAAGCACCCTCAAGTCTATCTTCGATCTTGAGTCCGTTCACCATCTTTGACGATAAGATAGATGCAAGAAGATGAGAACAAGAATGGATGAAAGTGCTACTTATAGAAATCTGATCACGATCTTCTTAAACCCGCTTTGATACCATGTTAGTTTTTATGATCAGATGTGAATAAGCAGATTTTAATTCAAATTCAAACACATAGACACAAAATATACCCTGCGAAAACCCTCCACTTGAGGGAAAAAACCCAGCAACAAAGATCTCTCTTATATATATAAATAATGGCAACAATTCTCTTTACAATGAGGCCAATCACAAGGCCAATATCCAACACCACACAAATTGAATAATTCGCACTACTGTAGAAGTGATTCGCACTTGCAGATGGAATGATAGACGAACTTGACTTGATGCCATGAATGAATGAAATGAACTTGTATATATACAATGTGAGCAAGAGGTCGCACCTCTTCATGAACAAGGTTTGCCACATATGGAAAATATAATTACAAATAAAAGGTGCGAATTAAAAGGAGGGTCGGCCTAATTAAAAGTAATATAGTTTCCAAGTGAAGCGTCTCTTCACTTTGATTAATGCAATAAATGAATAGCCGTTAGGCTATATGAATTTATTGTTCACAACATGGCAGAAGTATGTAGTCCGCAGCTACAACATCAACAATGAGACCCACACCACTAGAAAGTTGGCGGAACTAGTTTTTTGACAATATCTCATTTGCCCAATTTTGATATCGTATGTCTAAATTATGGCCAAAAGAAAAAAACTACTCCCTTAGGGTCAAAGAAGGGGCCTGCCCTAGTGATCGTACCGTTGACATCATGCTGACATCAACAGAATATTCAAGGAATATTCCCTCTAGTCGGGAAAAATCTGGTCCTCTGCAGAAAAGTGGTGACAAAATATTCTTTGTTGTCGAAATATTCGAAAAAGATTCCATTGACCAGGAAAAATTTGAACTATTGGAAAAAGTTTGTTGGTTTTGAATTTTTTTTTGAATTGTTGGAGAATTTTTTCTGATGTTGGGATTTTTGTTGGATGGCTATTGGGCAGGTGGCAAGGTCGCAGGATGGCTTTGGAGGTTGCCGACGAGTCATCCAAGGCCACCGTTGGTTGGCAAAAATCCGTTGGCAGGATAAGTGGGGCTTGCAAGCACAAGTACCCTGTGACACCCCCAATAAATTCGCCCCCACTTTTTGAAATCTGTAGCCAATGAAAAAAAACTTGCAATTTTATAATTTTTTTGATTTTTAAAATTTCTAAAAAAGAAATTTAAAAAAACATTGACCTTTGATTTTTTTTTGGTTTTTTTGATTTTTGTGCAGAGGGTTGTATAGGATCCATACAACCCTTGTGTAATTTTTTTTGCCTCAGATGCTCTTGACCTCGACTATAGGCAAATTTATAGTCAAAATTCGTCGAATTGGCTCTTGAATCCAATGGTGAGGTCTATTTCACACCAAAATGCACCTAAAAATCGCCCACCTCCAAAAATTGCAAAAAAGCAATGGAGAATCCATATTTGATGCTTGTAACCCTTGTTGAAGAAAAACCCTCATAAATCGAGAAGGGGTTTGCTGAATCTATGCTCTGATACTATGTTAGAATTGTGAAAAGCACGACCACAAGATCAAACAACGAACAAAGACACCTTCCATGCAAGAGAGCTGCAAACAATAATATGCAATATTCTTAAACAAGAAAATCCTACAAAATTCAAGATTTGAAGAGAAGACAAAATCTCAAGAGATCAAGAATTACGAGGCATCAAAGGTATGATAATACAATGAGGGTTGAGTGCTATATAGGAGCAACCCTAAATGATAAAGGGATTAGATCATGACAAGTGTCAACATCTCATGCAATGAGACATAATGATCTAATAATAGCTCTCTAGTTAACATAATAAATCACTCCTAAGTTTAGCTTAAGTGCATGAGAATAAATTAGACTAATAATTAATTAAAGATTAATTAATTATTAGCTAATGCATGATTACTCTAACAATGGTATCATGTTGACGCAACAAAGTTTTGGCGGAGCATTCTACAGGTTCATTTGGGATCCTAGTATTTGGCCATGGTATACAAGTGTGGATTGCAATCTTTGGGAATGGAGGACTGTAATGTTCCCATTTTCCCGACTCGCCATTTGGGCATTAATTTAATCATTTGATATTTCTTGACAAAAAGTATATTACAAAAGGTAATATTAAATAATTAGATTAATGTATTAATATAAAGTGACGCTGAGGTAGTATTTTAAGATATTTTATGTCACTTTATAATAAAGTGCTAATATGTTTTGGCGGGAAATTTAAAAAGGGATTTCCAAATGGTTATAAAAAGGAGAAGTGAGCTCATTTGTGCATTATGCTTGTTTACTATTTTATTGGATATTTTGGTGGAGCTCTTTGGAGTTTGAAACCCTAGGTGGGAATTCCTACGGGTATCCAGTTTCGATGGTAAAAGATTCCTTCCTAGCTGGACTTAGGCGGTTTCACTCAGAATTCGCATTTGCACTATAACGTGCTTGGTTTCAAAATTTGTGAAGTTTCCTCTAGAAATAAATTTCTGAGTAATTGGGGTTTTGAAGAACTCCGGGTGATATTATATCTACAATTGCAAAATTTCAGAAATCATCAATAGAGAACTTATAGAAAAGTCTTAGGTGAAATATATTTAATATTTGCAATTGCACAATTAGTGTTGCATTTTATTGATAATACCACAGAACGATATATTTTGGAATATTGGTTGTAATTATTTCCAGAGGGTGTGGATATCTCAGATTTTATTATTAAAACCTTGGCTGGAGTCTATTGCAGCTCATTACCTAGGCCATCATTCCCATATAGTGTTAATTGCTCCTAATAAAGGTAATCGCATGGGGAGCTGCTGATGTGTGGGTCCTATGTGGAGGTCATAATTGGACAAAAAGGAAGAATAGACCATCTATTTTTACATT
>VDFB02141508.1:0-10386 GCA_007258455.2 Sequoia sempervirens
TGTGCATGATGTATTTATGGTAGAGATGCAATGTTGATGATTATGTTAATGCAATGCTTGTTTATGTATATGTTTGTACCATGGATGATGTATGTAGGACCCTGAAATACAATGTATATATGATCATGCATATGCACTTATGTTTTGGATGTCATAGGATATCGCCATTAGGATGCAGAGAGGACCAAGCGTGAACTGATGAGAAGAAGATGACGAGATGAAAAGAGGAGAAGACATGAGACCTATGAAAATGCATGTTAATTCCTAGACCAAATCCTTCAAAACTTTATTGTAGGACTTTAGTACATATTGCTCTTAATCATCATTGGGCAGACTATTGTAATGGCCAAGAAACACCATGATATGACATAGATCAAGGTGTGCAAGGTCGTACCATTACCTAAGACAAACAGTCCTAGACAAGGATGATCATGACTCATACTATGAGTGTGATTGCCCCAGTCTTGTTGTCATAATCAACCACAAACAGAAAAAGACAAGGACAGATCATGAAACGTTGCTGCTTTTCTAAATCCTGTTTCCAGGACATCCTTGAGAAACTAGTGACATGATTTTCCAAAATACAAAAATAAAAGTCCCTACCATGATATGTCGTTGCTTTTCTAAATCCCAGAATCAGGACCTCGCTGAGAAACTAGTAGTCATGCATGTCAATTGACATGATACGTCGCTGCTTCTCTAAATCCTGCTTAGTGTGATCTCACTGAAAAACTAATATCATGATAAAAACTAAAAACAAATGCCAAGTGTTTGCCAAGTGCATCTGGATATCCATTGTTCTGATGTCAAGATGCCATGTTTGATAATGTCGAGATGTCGAAATGTTTAAAGTTTTGATTGACCTTGGAAAATGTCGAGACTTGGTGAATTCAGGAAGGACACATCCTGAATAATGTCGATGACTAGAGGATTTGATCCCTAATGGTCGTAAGGGGTCCCTCAAAATAATGACGATGCCTAGGAAGGACACATCCTAAGGCATAAATGACAAAGTTGATTCTTCAGAAGGACACATATGAAGAATATTGCTGTCGCGAAGAGTGTTCTTTAAATATCAAGAGAATCACTCAAAATATCGAATGACGATGACGATGCCTAGGAAGGACACATCCTAAGGCGCAAATGACAGAGGTTATCATTCAGAAGGACTCATCTGAAGATTAACCAAAATTTGACAGTTTGACTGGTTTATGATGATTTGACTTGTTTTGACCAAGTTTGACTTGTGTTTGATCGTATGTCGATATTGTCATGATGATATGAGTGATATGTTGATGAGATTAGCCATGTTTGAACAAATGACTATTTTACTTTGGTTTAGGAGTTTTCCCATGTCGAAATTGATTGAAGTCTTTTGACGTGTGTGCCAGTGTAGTGCCATGAACCCTAATGGACTGACCTAGTGTGGCCTCGGGGGCTCATCAATAGATGGTATTGCCTACATCATACACTCAGAGACCTCGTAGTTCGACACGACCAATGACTTTGTCTTGGTGAGCAAAGATTGCATCATGATTTTATTTTGACAAACCTAAAAGGACTGACCTAATGTCTCGGGGACTCAAGTATGAGTCTTGCCTACGTAGCAAATGCACAGAGACAACGTAGTTCAGAAAGATGACGAAGATTGATTTGACATGATTGATTGTGACTCCATTTTTAGGATTTTGACATTGATTTGGATGTTTTTGTTTTTTTCTTCAGGACATTTATGATGTTTTTGGTCTTTTTTCAGGACTTTTTGCTAATGTTTTTGTCTCTTTTTTCAAGACTTTTTGTGATGTTTTTGGTCTTTTTTTAGGACTTTTTGCCAATGTTTTTTGTCTTTTTTCAAGAATTTTTGTGACGTTTTTGGTCTTTTTTCAGGACCTTTTGCCAATGTTTTTGTCTTTTTGAACTTTTTTCTTAATATTTTGTCTTTTAGGACTTTATAATGTTTTTGTCTTTTTTCAGGACTTTTTGCCAATTTTTTTTTTGTGATCATATGTGACATCCACTGTAGTTGCATGGTAAACATTTTTCCCTCAGTTAGGTCTAATACTTAACCATTTGCAAGGAATATGGATGGGATGTTGTTGACTTGCTAGACGGACAGTCATCAGGACTTGATGTTAATCATTTATCTACTATGACAGGTAGGGTAGGATGTGATGGTGATTTACGGAATAATGGAGGAAATACCTTTCATCCTAGGCCAAGTTAGACCAAGTGACAGTAGACGGCAGAGCAATGATTGATTACACATGGCGCCTGTTTGCCAGGTTTTCACCATGGTACCTATGGTGACTAATGCAAGCTAATAGACAAGACTTTGAGCAATTTCAAGTTAGGTTTCTGATAGAATCTTCTTAATGGCAGAGTTTGACAAATGGTTGACAGTTTGAAGACCTCAAGTTTCGACTGTGAAGTTTTAAAATTTTGACAGGCAAATGTGTCACAGTTTGGCAATTGCGTCACAGTTTAGCATATGCGGTTTAGATTTGCAATTGCGACGTTTAAATTGACAGATGCGTCACGACGCCTATAGATGCGGCGTTCTGAGTCTCAAATGCGGTTTATCAGAGCAGTTGTTTTTCAGAATATCAGTTGCGGTTTGACAGATGCGACACAGTTTGGTTTCAAAGTGATTTTTGTGTTGTTTTGATGGAAGTTTTGATCTGTTTGATGAATGTTTTGTTTTGAGCTGTGGTAAAAACTAGAAAACACTTGACAAACACAGCATTTTATAAAGTAACCAAACACACATGAGATAAGCACGATCCTAGGTTAGGCCATGACAATATTCGCTAGATTCCACGCGGGTTTCCCCAACCGCATATCTGTAGCGTGTGAATTCAGAAGCTTGGTTGCACGGGCTCCCCCTTACAGTGCACTCTCTTCTCAAACCAACCAAGCTTCCAACCCCCATGAAACTCCCATGGTGAGTTGATCACCTCTACTACAAACTGTGAAAGTGTGGATGCCTTCACACCGACCGGTGCTGCACTAGCAAATAGAAGGATTTTGGCTTTCTATACAAGAGTTTTTAGTTCGGGATCCCCATTCGAGTGGCCATACATGGGGCAAGAGATTAATCACCATTAAGGTGGCACTCCAGCCTGAAGAGGTTAATCTCAACAGGGTTTAAGGGAGTACAACTCCGTCCGTATGACACATCCGCACTCGCAACCTTAGGTTTTCCCTTAAGGTTTACATTTATATACCGTTCGGGGGTAGCTTGGCTTTAGCTCCGTTGCCAGTTTGAGTCACGTTGGGGTGATGAAATCCCCAAGCAGGCCCAATTTCTAGAGTTGGTAACCGTTTCTCTTACACCCAAGATTGCCCGAAAGCGCGAGGGGAGAGGATACTCCGATGTACCAAGTTAGGGTAAATAACAAATTAGAATGGGTTTGGTTTTCTGATCACAAGGTTTTCACCAAGTGAGAGCATACTCACCTACCATTCGACAATCACAATCAAGCATAAAAGACATGATTTCGTTTTATAAGCACCAAAAACAAATGTTTGCTAATCTAGAAATAAACAAGCACAATGTTCGTTTCTTCCTTCTTTGACAAGCGAATCTGCAAACAATGACTATTAGTAGTCTCTTATGTAATGGTCTTCGACACACGAAAGAAGATCACCACACGCTACAAGAAAATATTAGTAACACAAAAGATCTAATCTAATTAACATGCAGGAATAAAAACACAAAAAAAATAGAAAACCAGAAAACCAGTAAACAGAAAAACCCGAAAATCTGAAAATCAAAATGACAAAACTAAAAGAAAATTTTACCAGACGGATGCGGCTCGACAGGGCAGATGCGTCATTTGGGTATTCAAATGCATCGTTTTGGTTGTCGGTTGTGGCTTGTCAGAGCAGTTGCGTCGCTTCTGTCAGCAGATGCGTCGTGACGAATCAAATGCGTCGTGATGTTTTTAAAAAATAGTTGCATCGATCCGTACCTGTACCTACAAAACAATAGAAAACAACAACAAAAAACATACGGAAACAAGCAAAATGGAGTCAGGTTCACCAATGTAATCAAGGGTTTTCTTCAGATTAGGAGTGTTAGCAATAAACAATAAATAATAAACGAAACCCAAAGATTTTACGAAACACAAAGGAAGTAAGTAAAAGAACAATTATACCTAATTGTTGATACCTCCATGATTCCCTTTCGTAATACCTTCTTGCTTGCTAGAGAATGTTGCCCTCAGATTCGTCTTTTGAGCAATCTAGAAATGCCTAAGTCCTACAACAAGATTTTGAAGGATTTTATATGCCTAAATGACTATGTCTACAAACCAATGCCTATGTCTAAAATAATGCCAAAATTGAAATACTAAGATTACCTATGACCATGAACATGTGAGAGTAAATAAATGCCTATAGTAATCACGTAAAATGTCTCTCCTCAAAAATGTGCGTGTTCGAAAAATGAGAAGAAGATGACATTTTATAGAAAATGCCATTTCGAATGGACGAACGAGATAAATCAATGAAATGAACGATCCATATTACACCTAAGAATCCCTAATTAGGGTTAGGGAAAAATCTTTAATCGAACGGTCAAAATAAAATCGGATCAACGGTGGAGAATAAATGAGACAAATTAATTAGAAAATGAAGATTTTCGAAAAATCAATAAGATAAGATTGCCTGATTTGCAAGATTCGAAAAATCAAAGAGATAAGATGTGGACTGAAGATAAGATTTGGAAAATCAAGAATCTGCCTGATTGCTTGTTTTTTAGGAGATTAATTACCAATTTGAATTAAAATAATTCAAATTATGGATTTTATGAGATACTAAATAATCTTTTTCAGATTATTTATCAAAAAGGGACTGACAGTTAAGATTGGCATGACATTTTAAATAATTTAATTTATTTAAAATGAGAAGAATATGAAATTGGCAATTAAATAATTAAATTTAATTATTTAATTTAGGAGATAAGACCAATTAATTAAATAAATTAATCAATTTTTTTAATTAAGACAGTTAGTGGGTGGGGGCCCGAGCTCGGTTGGCTAAGTAATTTCGTTGCGGCTCGGCTGGTCACGAGTTCTAGTCTCCGTCCGGTAGTGCAGGAGGAACGTATGCAGCGCCGAAAATTAGCGATCCGCACGTTAAAAAAGTTTACCGAGGCGCCTTTGCAGTTTTATAGAGTGCATTTTGCGATTCCTGCGGTCAAAAAAAAAAATTAAAGGCGGTTAATTGGCCCGGTATTTAGCAGAAATAAATGAAATTTGTTTGTTTAATAATCAAGAAAGAATTAAATGACAAAAATTAAATAAATTAAGAAATTTATTTAATTAAAGGCTTTAAACGATTAATGACGTATTTAATAAATAAATAACAATTTATTTATTTAATAATCATGAAGAATAAATGACATGAATTAATTAAATAATTATGAATTATTTAATCAATAGTTGAATGTGGAGCAAGGACATAATTAAATGTCTTAATTATGATAGGACGAAAGTGGTAAAGATGAAGCTTGGAGGCCTAGGTCATTTTTAGGTGTCTACACTTGGCATAGGGATTTTCAAGTTAGCTCTCATGTCTTCCTTCTTCTTTGCATTTTTCATTTGCTACTTTAAAGTAATTTCTCACAGTATGGTGTTTAGAAATTTATTTAAAGTGGGGGCATACATTGGCATTATTCTTTTGCATTTTCCTTTTTGGTTCTTGGTGCAGCCTTCTTACTTCATACGATGTGTTTGTCGCTTTGTGGATGTATTAGTTGTAATGTCCTTCAAGGCGTGATCTCTGACATATATTCCTCTTGAGTGGCGATGGCAGGCCTGCCTTTGAATCCCCTAAGTTGTGAATCTTCTATTCTTTGATTGGTCCTATCTCAGAGACATTAGGCACAATGTTCCCCGAGTTAAAGACCTCACATGAACTAAGCAAGACTCATTTGAACATTCTTTGCATGTTGCATGTTGCATTTGTTGATATATGGCCACCTCAAATAATGCGACTTGCATTCCCTATAGTTTTATATACTTGTTTTTATGAACAGGTACGAGGTTTTGCCCTTGAAACTTAAAAATAATTTTTGTGTAGTTGCCTTATTAAAATGTCAGGAGGGTGTAACTTTTGGCGGTATGGTTGGTAGAGCAGCCAATCTGAGCATGGAATTTCCATAGCCACTTAGCGTGTGCTAGCTGAAATTTTAACCTATCCATGAGTGTATGGAAACTTTCTCACCACTTTTAAGACTATGCTGGAATAACCGGGGAGTTTCATTACCTTAGAGTGGTATGTGACAAGACAAATAGCCTAGATTTGATCCACATCATGATGGACAAATGGTCGAAGCTTGATTTGATTCTTTTTATCTTTTCTCTTTTTTTTTTGTCTTTGGCAGTGTATGCTTCACCTTGTTGTTGTTCTTTATATCATTTTCATGTGCATTCCTTTGTGCTTATGTTGGTTTGCCAAGAGATCTTGATCCTAGGGGCTTGATCACCCCTCTTGATCATTGTTGTCCCATCTTGCTAGCATTGGTTCATTAGAACCACTCTTGGTGCATGTTTGTCTACTTTAGTGCGAGTTTGAAATAGGTTCATCCTCTCACTAAAGTGGGGGCTAAATGTAGTGTTAAAAAATGAGTCCCGTGACATTTTCACATTCGTTTGGGTCCTCCTTGTGGATTTTGGTTTAATGTTGCCTTGATTTAGTACTGTAATGTGGATAAAACATTCAAATTATGCCTTGGGCCCTTGTGAACTAATAGGATTTTAATGGTGCCTTGCTAGAGTGTTATGAAGTGTTGTAACACACTTTCACACTTTTCTAGCCCGTTTTATCAATTAACTAAGCATAATTTTAATCATAATCAACATTAATCTTGCCTTATTTGGAGTGTTATAAAGTGTTGTAGCACACTTTCACATTCCTCTAGGCTTATCACTAATAATTGGGCTTTATTATGATTTAATTGGCCCTATTTTGCATCCATAAGCCTCATTTATTCCATCTTTTTGGGGATAATCTCGACACGAATCAATAACCAATCATAATTTAGGTGTTCTTGGCTTGTGTGGCCCAGATTTAGTTTCTGGGACTCATTCACCATCTTGGGTGAATTAGTCCCACCAAGGTCTTTTTGGCCTTGATGTAGGTTTCGCACATTTCTAAGTATTTTTCATTTTTGGTCCCATACATTATGAATGATGGGACCCATTTGCCACCTTGGGTGAATGAGTCCTGTGTGACCAAAATTCAAATTTAATTCAAATTTCTAGTGGGATTTTATTCTCCTAGATCTAATGTTGGCTTGTAGTGTTGTAATTTCGGGAATTCTTGCATAATTGAGTATAAATACAAGGTTCTTTGACTCATATTCAACACCTAACATTCAAGAGATTTCACAAGAGCATTTGAGCATTCACAAGAGCATTCAAGGTATTTCAGGGGAAGATTATCAAGAATTCAAGAGCATTCTTCAAGTGTCAATTATCATGTCAAAGATTGTATTCTTCGTGTTTGCTATTGTGCTAACAATTGTGATGTCGAGTTCATGATCCAAGCAAGCATTACATTCCAGATCTATCTCCTTCAAGCTAGAGTCAAGAACCACATCTATTGCATCCATTTCAAGCATTATTGCAGCACCTTATTGCTAGGGTTTGGTGAGTTGCAAAATTGTATTTTGTTCATTCATCATTCTCCTTTCATATTTTCTTTCATTTCAAGGTTTGATTACCGACAAGGGGTTTGACCAAGGAAAACCCCTATTCACTAACCCCCACAACATTTTCCCCTCTTCTTGTGTGTGATTTGCAAGGTTAGGTTTCAGATTTGTTAAGAAGTAAAGTTGGAGAAAAGTTGTCAAATCACTAAAGTTGTCAAATTTGTCACTAAGCCTTGGAAAAGCTTGGAGAATGTCTATAGGTGGCAATTTTCAATTTTGAATCTGGAAACCAATCAAAAAAAGTAGAGTAGACCGAGAGGTATAGAATCCAATTCAAAACTTCCAAAAAAGCAGAAGTGGAATGATTCACCACTATTGGTGAATGAGTCCCATTGTACAAGCCTGACAGAGAATTTTACAGATCTTGATACCCTTTTGGCCAAAACTTGTTTCTATATATTTTCCCAACAACTAGACTGATTTTCCCAACTGGGTGAGTGAGTCCCAGTCAACATCAGTAGTAGATTTTTTAGTGATCCAGACCTCCATTCTACCTTCTTCAGTCTTCTAGGTGCACACTTTTAGTTTCATAGCTTTCTATTACATTTTGTTTACTTTTCTAGGTCATTTAGAGTTAGTTTGCATTCAATAAGGGTTTTACATTTCATTGTCTTTTCCAAGTTTACACTTGGTGGTGAACCCCTCATTAGATATCATTCAGCCCCTAGGACAACCCTTTGCAATATTTCAATCTCCTTTGCAATGGAATCTGAAGGGTTTGTTCTTGAGTGAGAGTAAGGAAATTGTATCTTTTCTCTTAGGTCCAAAACCTTAGAAGTGAAAGAGAGCCCCCAATTTTCTTCCTTTCATTTTGGTGAACCCAATGTGAAACCCTAGAAGTGAAAGAGATACAGTTTCTGCAAAAGAAAACTGATAGAGTATCCCAAAAGAAGAACCCTTTAAAAGAATACCAATGTTGCTTTTATAGATCAAGCATAACTTGGATGAATGCAACTCAAACCCTAACCTAGCCAGTGTTAGCAACTAGCATAAATCCATCCAGAATAGGGTTGAGGTGATCGAATCATGAAAACCATGTTGAAGGATGATCCCAAGATGCATAAAGACTTGCATGCCATACCTTTGCAATAAACATTTCCCAAAAATCCCTCCAAAATGACCTTGTGAAATCAATGATCTAGGTTTGGGGTAGAAGGGAATGGAAATGATCAACAATAAATGGGCATGGGCACCCATGAAATTAGCCATAACCATCAACAAGTGTAATAAATGTTCTCCTCGAGCCTCAAAAGTTGAACAAGTAGGTGAGAAGGTTTCTCAGACATTAATGATGCCACTATGAAAAACATGCCAAAATGTGGAAGGTTCAGGCATCAAGCTCGAAAGGAAATCTTTTTCAAGATTATGAATTAAATGGTTTAGATCCTCGCAAAATTATCTCTGTCAAAGATCAGGCATTAAATATACCTCATAGAACTCTTTCTTGCTAAAGAAAATAATGTCGAAGCATAGAATCGTGAACACTGGAACCTGTTCGGGGTTGGGCATTAGGCCTACCTCTTACCCCATGCCAAAGAATGGAATAAGGGAGAATGAAACCACAGGGTTTGAAGGCTGCTACCTATCAGGGGTCGAGCAGAGAGCTTAACACTTACCGCAAAGAAGTAAGAGGGAAGAGGGATGAGTGAACATCGATGATCAAAAGAAGCCACTGGACATCAAGTTTTAGGAGGAGGGCTTACCTCTTTAAATAAAAATTGTAAGAGGTAAAGGGGAAGTCTGATGTCTCATCCCTACAAACCAACACTTAGTCGATTTGCAAAAATAAACCTCGAGAGGGAGACCTAAGGCTTAGAGAAAAAAAGGAAATTATGAAGGAAGAAGATGGAGGAAGAAGGAATTTTCAGCATTGGGCATTAGGAGGATGCCTTACAATGTACCTACAATGGAGGTAAAGGGTAAAGGGGAAGAACGATCCCCAACGCCCAAAAAATAAAAACTTAGTCATTTTTCCAAAAGCACATCAGGGGTTGAGGGTCGGATAGAGGGCTTACCTCTTATCATAACAAAGATAGGAGGTAAAGGGTAAGTCCAAAGTATGACCCCTGAAAGATCAACACTTAGTCAATTTTCAGAAGGAAGGATAGGGGGTAGAGGGAAAGGGTTAAGCCTGATGGGAAAAACTTGAAATTCCAAAGGGAGAAATGGAAGGAAAGGGAGAAGAAGAAGAAGGAGATCAGTGGTGATAGAAGAGGGATGCAAGGAAGCAAGAAAACAACAGCGTGGAGGTCTAAAAACACAACATTTAGACAATTCTTGGGTTTTGCAAGGGATATTTATGCAAGGGAACCCATGTGAGATCTCTTAGATCGGTTATCAATGGTGGGTCATCAAAGGGTGGCATGAAATGTCAATAGTTTCCCTTTCAGAAAACATGAATAATAAGGATTTGGAATGCATAATTTGGCAAATTAGAAGATTAATTAAGTCCATTTAATTAAGAAACCCAAACAAAGTATAAAATTATAGAGTATACAATTTCCTACACTACAGTCCTAAGCAAGGTATTGGTGCATTTTAGATTTTCCTATGGGTATTTGACTTTCTCTTGGGTTGATCTCATTTATTTCATTTAGGAACCATTCTCTAACACATTTGAGTAGGGTTTTTAGCATTTTAGCTCATTACAACCTTAGATGCACTTAAGG
>VDFB02141509.1:0-20551 GCA_007258455.2 Sequoia sempervirens
TTTTAATTTCGATTGCGGAAAGTTTATTCTTTGAACCAACGCAACAAGTACATTGTTTCAAAGAGGGGCAAAATGTAGACATGCAAAATTTACATTATGCATTCGATCAGGATCATTTATCAATTGAACTAGATATTGCATTGGATCCATTCATCACCTTCATCCATTTAAATAATCTCATTGCCTAAGGTTATTTAAAATCAAAAGCCATTTAAATCAAATCCTAAATCATATTCCATCATTTTCTAATTTCAATAAATCAGAAATTTAAGTCCAAAATGTCAACTCACCTAATCAGCATTAAATCAGCATGATCATCATCTAATCCTAATCTAATACTAATCACATTCCACTTGCATTATCTAGACCTAGCCACTTGCACAATAAATCAATTTTATTGATTTATTAAAACCTCATTTTCTCTCAACATGACAAGTCAAACAGGGCATTTATTGCTCTCCTTTCTTGTCCCCCTCTCAAAATTTATTGCAAATTTGAATTCAAAAATTCCCCCTCTTGGGCACTCTTCCCAAATCTTGCATATACATCAACTAATCATCATTTGACAAGTGTCCTTATCTCATTGGCTTAATCTTTAGTCCCACATTGGTCCCTCTTCAACAATCTTAGCATTTGAAATCTTCAAATAGAGGCTTCAACATTGAGCAAATCCTTCACAATCTCCACAATCTCTTGCAAGGTCACTCTCTTCATTTGAGATTTGATCTTGTCTACTTAGCATCTCCATATCAATAGCAATTTCATCATCTTAAGCTTATCAATCAAGGGTTGGGAAAGGGTCACTAGCACATGTGACACCAATCCAATATGAGATAGTTTGCATCATATTTTCTTATGCTTTTGCTTTAGATCCTTTGTCATTTGTTTGCATTTTGAACATGATGTGTTATTTCATAAGGATGTTGAATATCTTGATTTGTTGATTGAAATACTAATGATTCTGCAGGTTTTATTGTTAGTTTTCTAATCACATTTTGCAGATTTTAGCATCCCACACATCACTTCAAGGGGCAAAATGTGTATGTAAAATTTGATAAGTATGCGATTAATCACGGCATTTAATTAAAGCATTTATTATTTGAGTAATTTCTCTAAAAAGTCTTCTACATATGGTTAATTTAATTAATTTGGTATATTGTTCATTTAATTTATTCTTCTAGCATGATTAAATAAAATTTATTTTTATTTAATTATTTCATTTATATATTAAAACTGATTAATTAAATAAATACACTATGCTTATTTTTAATTAATTATGGGTTTTGAATTTAATTAAGTCTTTTATTTAATTAAATTTAAATATTTCTTTTCAAATTCTTCTTCTAGTTAATTAAATATCTTATTTAATTAATTTCATTTACATACCATTTCTTAAAAAATTTAATTAAATATCTTTATTTTATTAAATATCTTTCATATATTTTAAGAATCATAATTAAATATTTTATTTAATTATGAAATCTTCTATTATTCTTCAAATCTGGGGTAAATATTCTATTTTAAGAAAAAAACCTTTGTGTCACCCATAAATGAATAATTGAATTTAATAATTCACTATTTATCTTCTTCAAAATCTTTCCATAATCTCACAAAAAGATGATTTTTTACAATTCATCTTTATCATCTTATCTCACCTCTTTTACAGAAAAGAAAACAAATCTTGCTTTATGTTTTCTTCTGTTTTTCTTCACTCTCATCCATCTTCAACCATTCGATTTACCAGGAATTTTCACAATCGTTGATTATATCAGCCAATCAAAAGCTTTTGAAAAACTCTATAAATAGCACTACCAATCCAAGCAATGGTTACAACACACAACAAATGAATTAGAGATTAATTGCATTCTAGCATTCTAGCATTCTAGCATTATCATTATAGTTTTATTATTCATAGCATCATCATAATCTTTCATTTTAGCGATCGTGTTTAGCATTAGAGAAATCATGTCTTAGCATTACATGCATTTTATATTCAATCTCATTCTTTGGGAAGACTGTTCATTGAGCCTAAGCGCTATACAATTAGAGAGCCATTCAAAGTCGTAAATCTGCGGAAATGAGGATGATGGGATGTATCGATAACAGGATACTGAGTTTGCAATCCTTATTATTTTAATATTCTATTTTTTTGATATAATGTCTTATTGGTATGTTTGATTCATTTTTTTTACATATATAACGTGCATAAAATAGACCACACAGAAAGTAGTATCCATTTGGTTTATGCCTTTCTAGTGTCAGCTCAGAACCCAAATTTTGTGTTAGCAACAATTGCTAATTTTAAAAAGGAAAGTAAAAGATGGAAAATATACTTAGGAAGATGTAGAAGAATAACAAATTGTGGCTGAAGAGTCACAAGAATCTCCTGATACTTCTCAACTAGAGTCAACATAGGAAAAACCTCCCTCATCTTCTATTATAATTTCTACAGTCCAAATTCATACTCCTCTTGTTACTTCGAGTGCACAACTTTTCCCTACTATTTTTTTATTTCAACTACACCCAATATGTTGATACATTCTATTCATTTCATCCCCTTCCTCACCCACCAATGAATCATTTTTTGAAAGCACTCATGGAAACATAGAGAATGTGTTTGGCTCACTTTCCTCTATTCCTAGTTTATTTGATGTATCCTCACTTATGCTTGATACATTCACACAACTAGACTTTGATAAGTTCATATATGCATCTAAAGTGTCAAATGTGGAGATTCCTACTATGGTGTTAAATCAAACCCCACCAATGTTGACCACCACTATCATTTCACCTAATATCCTATTTTATTCACAAGCCATAGGACCAACCCCATCATCACAAACCTTGGTGATAGAAACAGAAGATGGTTCTTCCATCCTTCCTGCTTGGATAATATCACATAAACCAAAGAGAAAGAAATGGGTCATCTCCCTAGATGACTTTGAATTCAACCAACTTGTTCCAGTAAATCCCAAGATAGCTAAGAAGGTCAAAATACTTTCAAGGGTATTTTTTGATAAATCAAGAAACAAGTATGTTAAACTAGCAATGTCACCACCAGATAAAGTTGTTGAAGAAATCCAAGATACTAATTATGTTATCTCAAGGATTTAGCTTAGGAAATAGCCACATGAAAGTGCTAAAGAGGGCCTGTAAGAAGCATTGGCTACTTTGATCGAGAGATGTGATAAAGATAAGTTTATCGAAGATGAACTTACGATTAAGGTGGAATATCTTAATTTTGTGCTATTAAGGATAAGTCAATCTTATGAATCAGTTGAACCTATTATAGCATGTGTTGATGATGGTGCAATTTAGAAGGCTGAAAGGATCGGGGCACAAGGTCAAGCTATGAATTCATGGATAGTATGATTAATTTCATAAGGAACTTAACTTCTAAAGTCTTCTATTGAATTGTTTAACAACATGAATGATGTCAAGATAGAGCTAAATCAAAAATTTGACATGGTATCACAAAATTTGTAGCTAGTGGAAAAGGACCTTGAGACTTGGACAAAGCTAAAATACTTCAATTTGGCAGTATTTTGATAATGAGGTGATCTCCACAAGGAAAATGTATATTGAGTACCAAGAAGAAATGAAGCATAAGAGAGATATCCTCAAGGAACTGATAAAATATCTACAAGAAATCCAAGATACAAGCATTAATAAAATATTATACATCACTATCAAGATAGGGGAGCTTCCACGTCAAATACTTGATGACAATCAGAAAACTCTTCTTGTGGATACAATTGTTTAAGAATTTACTAAACTAATTCATATTGAGATAGAATCAAAAGCTTTCTCACTATATTTTATTGATAAATTAGTGGACTTCCAAGTAATTCTACACAATTTGCAGATAAATTTGAATAGGAACAACAAGGTACATGTCAACATAGAGGACTCTATCACACAATTTCTAGCCATCTCCAGTTACACACCAGGTCCAAATGAAATTGAAGCTTTAGTAGCTTTCAAAATATATAAAGACTTTCTGGAGAAAAAAATAAGAAGAAGAGAATGTGTCTACAGACACTTAATTTATTTTCTAAGTTTTTCATTATGCATTTTATATTTTGTAAATGACATTTTACATGTCTTTTTGTAATATGCAATTACATGTAAAAGGAGTACAATCCTAAATCAATACAAGGAAAGAAAGTTGGTGTTCAATATTTGTATTGAATTGAGCTTGTGGTGCATTTGAATTGTTCTTAAGTATTTTATATTGCATTATCTTAAGGCATTCTAAATCTGATTTTGTAGTATTTGAGCTGTAATATCATCTTTGGAGTTGTGTTTATGTTCGTGATTGGAAAGTAACTTGAATACTTTTGGTTGCAAGTTGTCATCTATGATTGTTTGATCTTATCTTGGCATACAGTGAAGAATTTGGGCTGCATCATTTGGGCTACATCATATTCCATACATTGTCTTTTTCCAATTGACATAAGAAGCAACAAAAGACTTTGTGAATTTGTGTGTTTCTTGGTGTTAACACTTGTTGGTATCATTTTAGTTATTATTTTGTTTAACTAAATTAAGTATCAGCTATTATTTCTCCAATTAGTAGTTTGTGGTTCATTACATATTGTAAGAATCGAAAAAATGTTATTGTAATTTTGTAACAGAACATCTATTCTAAAAATAAGAGAATTAGATTATTTGGAAACACCCTATGGATAGTTTGTGTAAATAAGCTTAATGAATTAATGGTTGATTATAGTTAGAAATAAGAAGGGAGCCTCCCCTTTTTGAGAGGAGATATTTTATCTAATCATATTTTCGTTCATATAACCATTTTTCATCAGTTAGTTGATAACAAAATATTCACCCAACAAAGTGGATGATGAAGAAGAAGTGAGATTTTATTTTTAGGAAAAGAGAAAAAGGTACAAGTCAAGAAGAAGAAGAAGAAGAAGAAAAATCTTCATAGAAAAATAAAGGAAATGGAATTACTATTGAAAAGACCTAAACAGCTCATTTGGTCTCGCATGGCCCTCTCAACTTTGGAACAATCCTTAATGCAATTTTTTAATATAACTTATTAAATGAGATAATTATGCTACATTTAATGTCTCTCTAGAAGAAAAAAGACCATCGAGAAGGCCGTCATTGAGTATATAGTAATGCAAAACATCACCTTCACTGACATTGTTTTTGGAAGTTTGTTTTTTCATTAATGTCAACAAATCTTTGTTGTTGCATTGATGTCAACCTATCGAGATGCTTTGATTAGTTGCATTATGTTGTCGTTAATAGTATCACTAATTTCAACCTCTAGTGTTTCTTTGATGAGCATATGCTTGTATATGTTCAACATCTTGTGTGGTTGAGATGTTGATAAAGTATTGTAGATGTTGAGATGGTGTTTTTGGTGCTTGGTTTCCAAGTGCTTTTGAGAAAATTTGAATAAAAGAGGAAATATTGTGGTAAAGAGTGTTTAGTATGACATAGTAGTGTTCAGTTTTTGCTCTACATTTCTTCATGGTTGAAGATCTACTTGTGTGGTTCAAATATGTTGATAAGAGGTTTTTGGAGGTGTTATATCCATATTTTATGCTCTGGATCATTCAGCGGAAGAAGTTGTGTTCACCAATGTGTAAACTATGTTGAGTGTTGTCTGGGAGAAATGGTTTTTCTCTACATTTATCCACATGGTGGTTTATGATTTTATGGATCTTTGAGTATGCTTATATTTTTCATATATATGTTTATTCTAAGTTTTTTGAGGTTTTCTGCTCTGCAAAGTTGGATTCATGAGCTAGAGTGTGTGGAAGGTTAACTAGGTGTACAAAATGAGTATGTTTTTTAGGTGTAAGATATTACAAAGGATTTGTTGGATTATAGGGTGTTGATGGAATATTCTAGATTACATTTAAGTTTTGTGTGTGGTTTGTGAGTCATCTTTGGATTTGGTGAAACATGTACTTAAAGGTTTAATGGTGTTAACATAGGTTCAAGCGATCTTGGGTGTTTACACTAATTGCACATATGCTTCAATGTTTGTGGAAGCATGGCATGGTGTGTATGTGTAGATTTAGGTATAAGTTAAGGTGTGATTACCTTCATTCCTCTCTACTACATGAATGTTTTGGTGCTGGCCTAATTTAAATTTGCATGTTTAAGGTGCATAGCCGACCTAATAGATTTTTTTCAAGGTTGAAGATGGTATATATGTGTGATGAATTTATGGAGGAAGTGTGTTTTAAGTGTGTGTGTTATGAATTCTGATGTGAAATGTGAAATCTTGAATTGAAATATGAGCTTTAACAACTAAGACTACTAGAAGTAGTGAGCAAAAGGTGTCTTCATTCTATAAAGAGAGTTTGAATGTTCTTGTGAAGCAGTAGTGGAACTTTTCTTTTGCTCTGAGATGGATTTCTCATTGTAACAATCTTTTATATTCTTCTTTCTAATCTAGCAGTGAGCCATTGGTAGCGAGCCCTTCTTTCTTTTGGGTAGTGAGCCTATTGTATTTGGTGTTGAAATTACTTTATATTGTGAGCTAATTCTCATTGTGGTTTTTCCCTTCTTGGATTTCCCATGTAAATCTAGTTTTCTGATGTGTATGAATGTGTTTGCATTATTGTTTCTCATGTTTACATTTTTCTAATGCATGATAAGGGTTGAATGGTTGTTAAGGGGTTACATATTAATGTAGATTTGAATGTTAATGAGGGTTTCGATGTTTTAATGTACAATTGATTCACCCCCCCTCTCAATTGTCTTGTGCATTCAACAGTTGGTATAAGAGCAAGGTTCCTTAGAAGAAAGCTTAACCGCTTGAGGTAGATCTAGTATGGAACACAAGAAGGAGGCTCCCCTATTTGATGGATCTAATTATGTATTTTGGAAGACCAGGATGGAAGGTTTCCTTATTTCTATAGGGTTTGGAGTTTGGAAGTTTGTTGCAACTAGATATACAATGCCTATGAATGGTTTGAGTATTGATGATGAAATCAAGGCATATGAGAACAATGGAAAATAAAGGCATGCTCTTTTGAGTGGTCTTTCAAATTCATAACTTGTAAAGGTTATGAGCTATAAATCTACTAGTAATCTATAGAAGATGGAAAGTATCTATGAAGGAGATGATAAGGTCAAGCAAAAAAAGATGCAAAATATGAAGACTAAGTTTGAAAACCTAAGGAAGATAGAAGATGAATATATTATAGGCTACATGCATAGAGTGGATGAATTTTTCAATTCCATCAGAGGCCTTGGTGGAAAAATTGAAGAAGATGAGGTGGTAAATAAGGTATTAAGAACTCTTTCTAAATCTTAGTCATAAGGTTTCTGCTATTAAAGAAGCTCATAATTTAGATAATTATTCTAGATATTAGTTGTTTGGTGCTTTAACTACTTTTGAATTCAGAGAGTTTGGTCCAACTGATTCAAGAAAAGAGACTACTTTTAAATTTGGCAAAGTAGATAATAATGAGGAGTCTGACCCAAATGAGTTTGATGAGCTAGAAGCAAACTTTGTGAGGAGAATGAAAAAGGGCACTAGAAAATATAGAGGTAAGTTACCTTTCAAATGTTTCAATTGTGGAAAGATAGGTTATTAGGCTTCAAGATTTCTACTCAAAGCTTCAAATGACATATTTAGGGAGAATAAAGGTAAATAAATTAAGAGAAGTTATTAAGTTAAAGAAGATGCCAGTATATATGATGATGAATCTGATTACCCAGATGATAAAAATGATGAATTCTTGTTCATGGCTCTAAATTTTGGAACTAATTCTGATAACTCTAAGAAATGTATGAAGGAATTTTCTCCAGAAGCAGGTCATAATGGAACTATGGTGACTTATTTTCATGCTAGAGAAGACAAAAGCTACTGGGTTGTTGACATTAGATGCTCAAATCAAATGATAGGTGATAAAAGTAAGTTTATTAAACTTGAGACTTGTTTGAAGGAGGTCTTGTTAAGTTTGGTGATGATACATCTACTAAGATATTTGGAAAAAGTTCAATCAGGATTGATGGAAAGCATAATACAAATGATGTTCTTTATGTTAAGGTTCTTCAACATAATCTTCTGAGTGTAGGACAAATTTGTAGCAAAGGATACAATATTTTATTTCAAGATGGTGGTTGTGAGATTAAGAAAGGATTTGGAACTCTAGTTGCTACAACAAGAAAAAATGGAAATATTTATTAGCTTAAGGGTTCTAATGGTATGTGCTTTATGACTCAAATCAATGAAAGTTGGCTATGGCATAGAAGAATGTGTCACATCAATTTTGATAGCCTAGTTAGAATTAGCTATGTGAGAGATCTATAAAATATTACAAAGACTATAAATGTTTTATCTAAGGAATGTCAAGTTGGGAAGGAAACAAGAAAAAGGTTCAATGTCAAAGAATATTCTACTATAGGACGTTTGGAGTTTGTGCATACATACCTTTGTGGACCTACAAATAGAAAGCTTTCAAGGTGACATGTATTTCATGTTATAATTAATTGATGATTACTCTAGAATGACTTGGGTAACTTTTCTTAAAGAAAAATCAAAAGCTCTAGATAATTTTAAGGCATTTAAAGCTATGGTTGAGAATGAAATGGATATGAAAATAAAAATTTTAAGATATGACAGAGGTGGAGAGTTCACCTCCAATGAGTTTAACAGTTTTTATGAAGATCCTAGAATAAAGAGACATTTTTCAGCTCCTAGAACTCCTCAGCAGAATGGATTGGTGGAAAGAAAGAATAGGATTGTTCAGGAAGTAGCAAGGAAAATGATGAAGGAAGAAAATATATTAGATGTATATTGGAGAGAAGCAATTCATATTGCAGTGTATATACTTAATAGAGCACAAGAAAGGAAAAATAGTTCAAAGACTCCCTATGAGTTATGGTATGGAAGGACTCCTACTCTCAAATATTTTAGAATGTTTGGAAGGAAGTGCTATATCAAAAGAGATGGAGAAAACTTAGGAAATTTTGATTCTAGATCTGATGAAGGAATATTTCTTGGATACTCTACAAAAATCAAGGCATACCAAAGCTACAACAAGAGGCCAAAAAGGATTGTTGAAAGTGCAAGTGTCAAAGTAGATGAAGACTTAAATAAAAATTTAGTACTAATAGATGGATATGAATTAGATGATTCCTCTTGCAGAGAAGAAGAGAAAGATGATGGTAAGGAAAAAGAAGTGCAGGTTGAAGAGGAAGAAGCTCTGAAAAGGATCCCTAAGACCCCTAAGTATGTGCAAAAGAATCATTCTGAAGATCAGATCATTGGTGAAAAGTGTAGAGGTGTATTGACAAGGAGAAAAGCTAATATGATAGAAGAATAAGTAAACTTATGTTTACTTTCCAAAGTTGAACCTAAAATGTTGATTGAGGCATGCAAAGATGAATTTTGGATCAATCTTATGGAAGAAGAACTAATGCAGATTGAGAAGAGCTAGACTTGGGAACTTGTCCCAAGACCAACGAACAAGAATATGATTGAAACTAGGTGGGTGTTCTAAAACAAGCTAAATGAGAATGGAGAATTTTTTAGGAACAAGGAAAGGATTTTGGGTAAAGGCTACTCACAAGTAGAAGGAATATATTTTGAGACATTTTCTCTGGTGGAAAGGATAGAGGCTATTAGGATGTTTTTGGCTTTTGTAGCACATAAGGATTTCAAAGTTTATCAGATGGATATGAAGTCTACATTCTTGAATGATGAGTTGGAAGAAGAGGTATATATTGAACAAATAGAAGGTTTTCAATTGTCAGATGATCCTAATATGGTTTATAGATTGAAGAAGGAATTATATGGACTCAAGCAAGCTCCTGGAGATTGGTATGCAAGATTGGATAGGTACTTGTCGTAGCAAGGATTCAATAAAGGTATTGTAGATAACAATATTTATTTTAAAGTTGAGAAATATAAAATTTGATGCAGTGGGAAGATAGTCTCTTAAGAGCTTCTCTCAAATATGCTCAAATAAACTCCTTAATACACCATCAACTAATGAGCAAATTAAGCATTATTTTAACTCCACACACCCAAATACAATCAGGAGGCTTGGAAATGACTCATAATCTCTTAACATGGCTAAACTAAGCCAACAAACAAGACTTCTCACTTTGGAACACTCTTTCATCTATTGCTGCCATATTATGCCTTGTAGCCCTTGTAGCCCTGTCTAATGGACAGTCAACATAAAATCCTTCTAGTGAATGAAACCAGGCCAAACTCACTGGTTTTTGACACTTGATACTATCCTCCACAAACCCCCAAAACCACAAGTTTTGACTCCAACACAAAGGGCAACAAATGACATGTTTTATAATGCTACAAGGAGGCCTAAAAGACACTTTTCAATGCAAGTATGGTCACCTTGGCACACCCCAACACCCCTAAGCCAATTAATGCATTCCTATACCTTCAATAAACTCATTCCAACTGCTCCCAAGCAACACAAAACAGAAAACTCACAAATCTTACCTCAAATCAGATTTTTGCAACAAATTTTGGCTTGTCACATAGAGATGCCAAGCCTAGGGTTGCTCAAAATTTGCACCAGAACCCCTTCCATCCTCCAAGACCTTCAAGAACATAAAGTACATGATCTTCCTCACCTTCCCACCAAAAATCAGGCCATGAGCAAGTGGAGAAGGCGAGTTATAAAGCTTTTTAGACCAAACCTGAATTTTGAGGGTTTTCCAGACCACTTTCAGTAAAACGCGAATATCTCTTTCAATTCTTAATGAAAAGGCTCAAACCACCACCAAAAGAAAGGTAGTTCAATTATCTATCGATCCATTATGGTCTTCAGCCTGTACAGTACATAATAATTCCGTACCACGTGTTTTAGCAGCAATTTTACACACAGAAAATGAAGGAAAACAGGGTTTCTTTTTATTCAAACTTTCTCCAAACTTCAGAATCAACATGCCTCGACCAAAAGAGGCCTATTTCAACCTTTTAAACCTCTTTCCAAATCCCTCCAACTGATTTTTGAATTAGTTGGATGTTGGAAACAACTAATTTTTAAAATATTCCAAACTAGACTCCTAATTGCCTAGTTAAGGCAATTTATACTACTCTCACGAAGCCCACTTACAATAAACATTTAAAAGGTGTTAAAACACCACAAAACACATCAAAAACATCAAGGAGACTCCCCTCAAATACCTGGTTGCACCAAGGCATCTTAATTCCTTAAATTGCTTAGATGCACCAAGTTCACATGGTGAAGAAGGAGACCTTATTCTTACAACTAGACTTGACTTCAAACCCAAAACTTGTTACAAGACATGAAAGATGGTTCTTGGAACCTTATTACATCCCAAACTTCTTGACAACACATAAAAAAAAACAAACAATACCTCCAAGAGGCATGGAGACCCCAAGGTGCTCCCAATTACATTATTATTGGTCTTTTTTAGACCTTATTAAGCCTAAATAAGCACAAAACATTCTTATTCCATCCTAGAATTCATTGTCATCATGAAATTTGTTGAACCTTCAAGGACTCTTTTCCCTTTCATTCCAAGGTGTAGGTTCCCCTGCACAAATTTTGATTGTGGTTTTGTATGTTGATGATATGATATTTAGAAGAAATGAAAGTATGTGCAAGAGATTTGTAGAAGAGATGCAAAAGAGTTTGAGATGTCTATGTTTGGGAGATGAATTTCTTCCTTGGAATTCAAATCAATCAGAGAAAGGAATATTCATTTCACAGTCAAAGTTATGTCAATAAATGCTAAATAATTTTGGAATGGAAGACTTTAAACCGGAATGTACTCCCATGGTTACTAGTTGTAAGTTGAGTAAGAATGAATAATATCCTAAAGTTGATCAGAGCAATTATAGATCAATTTTTGGAGGACTATTGTATCTAAATGTTACTAGACTGGATATCATGCATGTAGTTTATCTTGTGGCTAGATTCAAGGAGATCCCAAAGAGTCACATGTGGCAATAGTAAAAAGAATATTTAGATATTTTTAAGTGCTTATACAAATACAAATTGAGAAGGTTGTGTGGATGATAGGAGAAGTACAAGTGGTAGTGCTTTCTTTCTTGGCAGTAGGTTTGTGTCTTGGCTAAGCAAGAAGCAATATTTAGTGTCATTATCTACTATAGAGGTAGAATACATTGTTGCGGCATCATGTTGCACACAAGTGTTGTGGATGAAGAAAAACTTGAAGGATATCAGAGTTTCATATGATAAACCAATTCCTATCTTATGTGACAATACAAGTGTTATCAATATTTCAAAGAATCTGGTAATGTGTAAGACCCCATCTCTTCTGTCCTTATTGATCCTATTAGTCATCGATGGTTCACATCCTACATTTTATGTTCTTTAATATATATTAGTGATTATTGTTCCTATACATCAATTTGCTTATATTTTGATTGTTATCTAACTAACTAGTGTATTTTGTGATTTCATGTGATAGCTAGATGAGTTATATTCCTTATTTGCATAAGTATGCAATGATTGAGATGTTTTGTTGTTGGTAATATCATTATATATATTAAATGGATTTAATCATGTTAGGTAATTTTATATTGTGGGTTTGAGTAAGTTTGAATATAAAGATAATGATTGATATTCAATATTTGATTGTAATAGTATTCATTATAGGCTAAATAGATTAGTGATAAGTCATAATATTTTGATATTAAATAACATGATCAATTATTGCTTGACTCTAAAAGGTATTATGCAAGTAGGAAGAGTTAAATTATATGTTACTTATGTAGATTTAATTCCTTAGTTGATTATTATTAGAAGGTTATTTTTGATATACTATTTGTTTCGATTACTATCGATTATGAGAAATACTAAAATAGTTTTGCTAGTTGAGTAAATAGGTTAAAATTGGCCAATGTTGATGGTCACATAGCTACTTCCCATATGTTATTCCTATGAATTCATAATATTTTCTAAATATGTGTTTTAACCTTGTTTTGTTAGGATTGTGTATGCGTGTGAAACATATAAAAATGGGTAAGCTCACTACATATGGGATTTTTATACCGAATTTGGAATATTTCACCAAACTTACTATAAATAGAAATATCAAAATGGGGTGAATGAACCTACCTATTCCACTATTTCATTCAAGAAATGAGATCCCTCAAATCAAAATCCAATTTCAACCCTTAGGCAAGTGAATTTTTTTAGGAATCTTGCAATTTCCCTTTTTGCAAGGATGGGGTCTAGGTCAAACAACGCTTTGGGGAGAAACATTAAAAATAGAAAATCAACTCTAATTTGCAATCCATAAAGTGGATTCGGAAGATTTAGCATAATAATGATGGAACCTATAGACTTTCTGAAGAACTTGGAAGAGATAAATCATGTGGATCTCTCACAAAGGGTGTTTTCAGAAGTTTTCTAAGGACTCATTCGCCCAATGGTGAATGGGTCCTAGCTAGGGCTCTGTGAAAATGGTTTTTGGGTTCTCTTCTCCTGTGTCTACACTCCCAGATTTTGGATTTTCACCGTCGGATAGTCAAAAATAAATCTGAGATCTACTTTTTGTACGATGACAATAAAGATGACAACTTTTCAATTTTGGACTTTTGAGATCTTCAACTTTTCTTCAACTTTCAAATCTACAACACACAAAGAGAGGGGAAAAATGTTTTTTTTGGTGAATGGGGTTTTTCCTTGGCCAAACCCTATTTTGGGTAATTAAACCTTCAAATGAAATAATGAAACATGAAGGAATGATGAATGAACAAAGCAATTTTACAACTCACCAAACCCTTGAATGTACCTTGGAATGTAGATATGCAACTAGCATGTAATAACTTCAATGGATGTGGATCTTGATCTCGAAACTTGATTTGAAATAATGGCTTTAAATTTTTGAATGGATCTTGAACACTACATCAACATATTAGCTCAAATAACATGCATGATGCAAGAATACTTTGACATTACAATAGGATCTTGATTGTTGCAATAAATCTTCACTAAATCTGCCTTGGAATTCCTTGAAATGCTCTTTAATTTCTCTTGATAATGCTCACTTGAATATCCTTAGCTTGCTTGAAAATATTATTCTATATGTAACATAGTGAAATGACCTTATATTTATAGGTATGTAACATTAATTTCCTAAAATTCAAATAAAACAAGCCGAAATGTGAATATAGATTTGATATCATTAAAATACTGCCATAAACATAATTTTATGTATACAATAATGACAAAGATACTCAATCATACAACATCAAAGACCTAAAGAAAAAGGGATGTGGATCAAGCTTCAACTATCAAATGTTATGTGGAAAATTCCTAAGTTGTTTGTACAAAAGGGTGGATCAAGCCTTAACTATCCAATGTGATGTGGAACATGTCTTGACTATTTTTCCAACATGTTCATAAGAAAATTTGATTTCCACTATGCAAACAACACACATGCTCACATGGGCTAATAGAACCTCATTTCATTCACTATGTGAGCCCCCAAGAAAGTGGCTTAGTGAGAAAGTCATGCCAGGTCTACAAGCTCTCACTGTACTTACCATACCAAAGCTATCCCTCTAGTAGCTCTAATAGGGAACCACACACATTATGGTTTTGAGACTCATAAGACCTAACAAGTTGTGTTATGCTAAGAAAACTATGAACAAGGGAAAGGCTCTACTAGAAAGCAAGGCATGTTATGCTTGGTGGCCTTAAAGGGAGGGGTTTGAGCTTCACAAGGTTAACAAGTTGTATTATGATAAACACTTATAAACAATATATATATATATAGGTTCATTCAAAGGGACTTCAATTTAAGGTATCTTCTTAGGGGTCATCATGCCTAATGTCTCCAAGAGAGGAAAAGTCCAAGATAAGAGAATCACAATTTAGGGAATGCAATGTGTAGTTTCACCACTAAGGGGAAATTCATACACTAAGATATGTCATGCTCAGAGGACATCAAACCCAATGACACCACCAAGAAAAGGATGCATCACAACAAGAAATAAAATTGCACAAATAAACATGAGTGTTGATGTATGCCCCCCCTTTAAATCAATTGCTAACAACATTTTTGTGAGCAGTCGGCTTTATAATAGCCAATGAAGAATACATCAGAGCTTATTCATAAATCCCTATGACAAGTCATATGTTCCCTAATGAAACTACATCATGAATAAGGGGTTTCCCTCAAAATACAATACTAAAGATAACATAGTATTTCACATGCGATCCAACTTAAAGCATGTCATCCACATCCCAAGCTTGCTCTTATATATACATGGAAGGCGGTCAACTAGCCAAAAGAGACAATGACAAGTTCCATATGAGGACAAGGCTACCTAACCTCTTGCCCCCACTTAGTGCAAGAAAAGGGTGAGCCAAGGTGATTCATGAGAAACATGACAATTATAATCAATTACATGAACTAGGTGCTTCAACATAAGGAAGATCACCACAAACCTTAAGATGTTGAATTTTATTGTTCAAAACCTTACATTCATTAGTAGAATGACTGTGAACTCTATGATATGCACAAAATGAAATCTTGATGTAAAATTTCTTTCATGTTCTTGGAGGGAGAGATATCAAACAATCTTGGAGGAGTCTTGACAAGATACTCTCTTGATCAATAGTAGAAAATGTTGCTTTACTTTGTGTTAAAGATATATCTTTCTTACTACAAGGTGTCATACTTACACAAGACTCTTTAGATTACGAGATTTTTTACTCTCCTTTAAGGGAGGGCGTAAAATCTAACGAACTCCAATCATTACTAAGACATGTCCTAGGAGTGTTTTGCAAGATGAAATTGATGTTAAGCGAATATTTCTTTAGTTCTTTCATTTCTTTCGAAGGACAATATCCAAAACCACTAGTTTCTATCAATTCAATATGCACCAAGGTTAAAGTTGGATTAGGAGAATATTTTTTAATAGTGTTTATTTTAAGTGAAGTCCTTTTTGATGCTTTTGTTTCTTTTGATGGACAATAACCAAGACCATTAGTTGTGTTAGGCTCTATAGGGACATTGATACCTTGTTCTCTAGCACCACATCCTTTTCCACTATAACCAAGTTGTTTCATAAGTTCATAACCTCTTCCATAAAGCTTTTTAATTTCTTTTAGATTTAGTGGTTGTTCATAATCAACTTCATCAAATTTTATTTTGTACTATGTTTCTTCTTCTAAATTGGTTGAAGTGGATGCTTTCGAGGGTTCTTTTGAATTTTGTGTTGACATTAACACTTTTTCTTTTCTCTTTTTAGACTCTTTTGTTGTGATCTTGTATTCACCCATGAATGTAGGTGTAAAATCCAATGATCCTAAATCATACACTAATAAAATTGTGAAGAGTTTATGGCACTTATCTTTTTTTTCTTTTTGTATGGGTTCTACTTGTATAGTTGGTGTCAATGTTTTCAAAGGATTTTCCTTGTCTTTCTCGATAAGAACATTGTCTGGTTTAGAGTCAGATTTGAGTATATAAACCTTGTTATAGACATACTTCATTATACGATGAAGAGTAGAAGGCACCCCATTCATTTCATGAATCCATGGCCTACCTAAAAGAAGATTATATGAAAGATCATGAGGCGTAACATTGATAGTAGTTTGCAATGGGGCATTTCTGACTATAATAGGTAATGTGATCACACCAAGTAGTTGTTTTCCTATGTTATCAAACCCATGAATAGATAAGAAATCAGGTTGAATCTTAGCCTTATCCACTCCAAGCTTATCCAAAAAAATTATGCTACAATGGCAAAGCCATTGCCAACAAGGGTTCTCTTTATTGCTCTTTGATTACTAATGGCTATGATCATGAAAGGTTCATATTGTTTTTGAACTTCCAAGGAGGGTAACTCACTTTGGTGAAAAATAATTTCTACATTAACTGCATTCATTCCTTGAACTAAGGCTACCACATCATTTGGATTTGCACTAGAGGGAACCACAACTTTTTGTAATGCATTTTGAAGCATACTATGATAACTAGGTGAGGCTTGAATAAGATCCCATAAGGATATCTTAGTAGGAGTATTTTTAAGTTGTTCAACAAGATCATACTCCTTTCCACTATGTAGAGTCAAATGAGGAGCACTATGAAAAATAGGTTGAAGTGATGGTAATGAAGTGGGAGTGTTTTTTGGTTTCCTATTGTTCCTTGTATTATATGTGTGGGAAATGGTATTATAACTCGGTTTCTATGAAACATTATTTTGAGCTAGTCTTAGGATAAGCACAAGTTTTTTTTCAACTTGTGGTTGATGTGAGGGTGAATAGAGGACAAGTTGAGGCTTAGGTGGTCCAATCAAAGGATTTGTAGGAGATCTAATAATTAGAGGACTTGAGGGATTCCTAATATTCATAACCTCAATAAAATTATCCTTATTTTCATGCTCTTAGTGAAGGGGAGTCTAATGTCACTTCATTATCTTCATCTAAGGAATCCACATTACTCTTGTTTGAAAGACATTTGTCAATTCTATCATATTTTGCACCATGATATCTTCCCTAGTAGGAGATATTTTAGGAGAGGAGAAAATAAAATGTTGATCTCATTCCATGGTTAGATTGTGTAAGATAGATTCATCACAAGGGAAGTATCAAGAGAAGAATAACTATGATTTTCTTGCTTACCAATGATTGGATCCTTTCATTCAAATAGATCTTTCCAAATGGAAGGAGCATTAGGAAAGGGATAAATAAGATCCTCATGACTCTCAATAAGTATATCTTCTAACACCAAAATCTCTTCTTCACAAATGGGAGAGATATTAGGGGAAGAAAAAATGTGATTTTCATGATTATTTACACTTACATCCCCATGTCCTCTAATGTATTTCCAAGTAGGATAGGTGGGAGAAGAGAAACAAATAGGATTTTCATAACTCTCAATCATTGGATCTCTTAACACCAACATATCCTCTTCACAAATGTAATTTTCATGATTGTCCACAATTGCATCCTGTTTCACTAAAGCATTCTCACAAGTAGGAGAGATGTTGAGATATGAATGGAGACTTGGTAAAATTATTTTAAGAAATGTGTCAATGATCTCATCTTCTTCTGTCATAATATCTTTCCAAGTGGGAGAAGTACAGGGACAAACAAGATTTTCATGATTCTTAATGATTGTAACTTCTTTCACCAAGATACCTTCATCACCAATAGAAGTATCAAGAGAAGAAAAATTATGGTTTTCATGATTATCTATGCTTGTATCCTCTTTTATCATATCATCCTCATAAATGGGAGGGATAATAGGGTTTGAGTGAGGGATAGGCAAAGTGATATTTAGGATTGTGTCAATGGTTTGGTTTTCTTGCTCTCATATGTTTTCATAACTAAGAAAGATAGTGTAAGGATGGCTAACATGTTTCTTAGTGACCTCATTTTTGTGCTCTAAATTGAACTCATAAAAGGGGATTTTTTACTTATGCAATCCATTCTTAACCATATCAAAACCACATCTTCGAAAAGGAAACACCTTAACATGAAAATTAAGCTATCCAACTTATGCAATGCTTCAAAAATGTAAACTAATGTCCTACATATCTGAAGATGTTTGATACCAAGATGGTTTTGGAATGATTTAAAAATGACTACACTAAATGGATGTTTAGACCTATATACATAAAACATAAATTCTTAAAACTTTCTAGACTAATATTGTAGGTTACCAACAGGCCTAGGAAGTGAAAAAAATGACAAAAAAGCTAAGAAAAGTTGGTTTTGGGTGAAAGGGTCCCTGTACAGGCTTTTTTTTATACGAAAAATGCAATATCTTAGTGATTATATGTGTTCTCTATTCCAAGTTTCATACTATCACTTCTGTGAAATAATTTTCCAAAATTTTATGACCTAGTGCAATTAATCACAAATGATGAACTACCTGACATTTTTTGAAATACAATTTTGACTCAATTTTTGAATGTGAATGATTGAACATACACTAATATGCAAGTACTATGTGAAATTAATCTAACATTGTGCAATTTTTGTTGAATTTTTAGATTTAAAATCAATGCAAAATGCAAGTTTACTCCTAAAATGCAATACAACTTTATGCCAAATTTTGAAACCCTAAATGTAATGAATTAACAAAAATCATAGATCTAGGGTTTGAATGCACTCTAAATTATAAGTTATAATGTTCAAAACTTAGGCTCACCAAAATGAAACATAGAAAAAATGGGTAAGTTCACTACATATGGGGTTTTTATACTAAATTTGGAATATTTCACCAAACTTACTAGAAATAGCAAGGTCAAAATGGTGTTAATGAACCTACCTATTCTTTGATTTCATTCATGAAATGAGATCCCTCAAGTCAAAATCCAATTTCAACGCTTAGGTGAGTGATTCTTTGAGGAATCTTGCAATTTCCCATTTTTGCAAGGATGGGGGTCTATGTCAAATAGCACTTTGGGGAGAAAGATTAAAAATAAAAAATCAACTCCAAATTGCAATCTATAAAGTGGATTCAAAATATTTAGCATAATACTAATGGAACCTACAAAATTTCTAGAGAATTTGGAAGAGATAAATCTTGTGTACCTCTCACAAAAGGGTGTTTTCAGAACCTATCTGAGGACTCATTCACCCTATGGTGAATAGGTCATGGCTAGGGCTCTGTGAAAATGGTCTATGGGTTCTCTTCTCCTATTTTTTCACTCTTCCCAAATTTCACCATTGAATAGTTGGAAATAAATTGAGAATCCAATTTTCTGTGAGATGACAATAAAAGTGACAACTTTGACAACTTTGAAACTTTGCACTTTTTGAGATCTTCAACTTTTCTTCAATGTGTAAATCCGCAACACACAAAGAGAGGGGGAAAAAAATTGGTCAGTGTGGGTTTGCCTTGGTCAAACTCCATTTTTGTAATTAAACCTTGAAATGAAACAATGAAACATGAAGGAATGATGAATGAACAAAGCAATGTCACAACTATCCAAACCCTTGAATGCACCTTGGAACATAAATCTGAAACTACTGTGGAATGGCTTAAATGTATGTGGATCTTGATCTTGAAACTTGATTTGAAATAATTCCTTTGAATTCTTGAATGGATCTTGAACACTACATCAGCATATTAGCTCAAATAACATGCATGATGCAAGAATACTTTGACGGGATAATAGGATCTAGATTGCTGCAATAAATCTTCACTAAATCTGCCCTAGAATGACTTCAAATTCTCTTGAATTGCTCTTGATAATTCTCACTTGAATATCCTTAGCTTGCTTGAAAATCCTCTTCTAGGTGAAACATAATTAAATGACCTTATATTTATAGGTATGTAACATTAATCTCCTAAAATTAAAATAACACAAGCTGACATGAGAATATAGATTTGAAATCATTAAAATGTTGCCAAAAAAAAAAAAAATTAGGTCTTGGGCCTAAGTGAGGACCCATTTGCAATTAATGAGGCTTGGATTTGAATTAAACAGGAAAATTAAGCAAATTTAGGTCGTAGGTCACTTACCTAGGACACACATTTCTCAATGAGAAGTGTTATGGCATGGCATTAAATAGGCTTGGATTTGAATTAAATAGACGAATTAAGGAAAATTAACCTTAATTAATTATAA
>VDFB02141510.1:0-41175 GCA_007258455.2 Sequoia sempervirens
TGATATTTGTTACACATAGCTCCATCCATTCCTCATAAAGTCTTCTGGCATCCTCTCTGGTTTTGTAAGAAGTTCGGTTATAATTTGGTATGTTGAATGTTGTTTTCAATCTGTCTTCATATTCCATGAGTACCTAGTTGTACCCAAAATATCTGTCCAAAAATGACATCATTTATGACCCATTGACAATTTGTAAAACCTCATTGAGTGATGGCAAATGATAATTGTCCTTTTCATAGGAATGTTTAAGTTTCATAAATCAACACATAGCCTAATTTCTCTATTTTTCTTTCGGATTGGGATGATGTTGGCGACCCACGTTGAGTGGCGCACTGGAAATATGATTCCTGCTGATAGCAATTTCTAGACTTCTTGATAAATGAGAGGTTCCATATTGGGTTAACCAACCTCTAGCGTTGTTTGAACGGCTTATTTCCTAGCTTGAGAGGAATTGTATGCGTGATGATAGTAGTGTCATAAGTTCTCAAATCTTCATAGCTCCAGGCTATGACATTAGGAAATTCCTTCATGTTCTGAATTATTCGAGCGTTTTCTTCGAGTCTGCAAGCTTTACCAATGTATACATTTTTAACCTCATCTTTGGTTCCCAAATTCACCTTTTCATATTGGTGACCTTTGATCTTTTGGTTCTTGACTTCATTGATTTGATCTTGATAAAAAAATGATATTGTTCTTTAAATTTATGATGCCATTAACATCGAATTCAGCTTCTCCTGTTATCTCATCCGCATCAATAATTTGTGTTGCAAAATCATTTGAACTTGTTAAGAACTCAAGAATATGATCATCATCTTCAAAAACTTGAAAATTTGTGATATTATCAAGAATTGATGGTATGGATGATAGTTCCACTGTGAACTGACTCACACCATCCATGACGAGCGGCTCTAATGAACTGGCTTCTTGTGCCAAGAAGTTTGCAACTTGATTATTTGATTGGTTCACATATTGAATATTGAAAGCATCAAAGCTCTCAATAAGATCCCACACTTTATTGCGATAATGGGCTAATCTCTTATCATGGCAAACATACTGTTTTCTCACCTATTTCACTACTATGTCCGAATCTCCAAAAACATGGAGTACTTTTTCTCCTTTCCTTAGGGATAGTAGTAATCCTTGAACCAATGATTCATATTTTGTGACATTGTTTGTGCAGGGGAATTGTAATATGTGAGCTACAAGGTATGCTTCTCTGTTTGGACTAATTAATTCGAAATCAGCTCCAACTCCTTTCTTTGACCAGGATCCATCAAACCTTAGGGTCCAAACTTGTTCCTGCTATAGGGAAGGCAGAGTTTGTGGATCTGTGTTCCCTTCTTGGGGATCATGTTCACATTCTATCTCTTGTATCCTTACTGAGGTAGAGCCATTAACATGATTAACCTCTGCGTTTTTTGGAAAGCTTAATACCCATGGGATTCTTTTCTGTACTTCTTCTATGGATTTATGACACATCTTACATATAAATTCAAAATGAACCACATTGTGGATTCGACACCAATTTGGCAGCAATAGATCTTGAATGTGGACACCTTCGCGCAATTCTGCCTTCAATTAAACACTTTTATAGACAAAGTTTCTAAAATTTTCAAACATTCCTTCATTATTATCCTAGGAACTTTGGCCATTTTCGATTAATGCCTCGGTAGAGTCAGTCATCTCATTGATTTCCTGAGTCGATCCATGCAACATTAGGATTTCATTCACTCTAGGCCTGTAAGAGCCTAACTCTGTCTTGAGAAACAATATTTAATTATTTTCTCTGTATTTAGTAATCATCAAATTGAGCCTCGGTGTGTTGTCAACTCTTATTTTTACATATTTACCATCAAATTTCAAATTAGATGGGGCCTAAATGGTTAGAAATGGGCCCTCATCTCCTCTTAATTAGCCGATAGGCTATATACTGTGGAGTTTCAACCGTAAACCTGATAGACGTTGTAAACAGTTAGCCTGAAACAATTTTTCCTGTCGATGTTTATTGCTGGTTGTTTTCGAGTAATTAATTCACAAACAAATAACAATCATTAGGCATACGTTTGGATAGGGGTGTTAGTGTATTTTGGCATACTTATCCTTGTCGCTTTTGGGAGTAAAAACCAAATATTTGATATGCTTTCAACCGCCCTAAGTTTTCTCTACCGCCCACCGTGTAATATCATAAAAAGGCTTGGTGGTAGCTTGCAAAGCACTACACTGTTGGTGCATGCACTACTTGTCCTCCATATCTTCATTCATAAGCATATCATTGCTGTACTTCAAAACTATGCCAGAGAACAACACAGAGTCCTCCCATTCACAGTTAGTGGTGAGGGGAGTTGTTTGATTTATTTCTCTCACAATACCAAGGATTTGGGGCTGCTCGATTCTTGGATTGAAACAAGATTGTTCTGAAGTAGACTAAGCAGACTACTGAAAGGAAATAGCAGCCAAAAAAATTAAATACCAGCAAAAGAAATTTGAAGAATCCACGGTATTGTTCTGCAAAGTTTTCCTATTTTTTTTCTGAAGAAATCCATAGGAAAAAATCATTATGTGTATAGCAAGTTTTGATATTTTATAATGCTTAATTTAAAAATTGTAAGGAAAAATTCTTGCACACCTATTAATGGCTTCTTCTTAAAGAACAGTGTCTTCTAGAGGGCAAAAGGTATATGAAATAAAAGAAATGATATCACCTTCACAACCATCATCAGGATAAATGAAAACAGAGCAAACATAACTTAAGCCCTACTTGGAGTTGTGTCATAAAAGAGGACACGGTAAACAGTTGCATGGAGCCCAACTCTAAGTTTACTATTATTAGCATGCTACAACAAATCTTTAGAGCTATGCCTCCTCCCACATCCCACATCGATCAAAAGTAAATCCCCCAATTTTAGTTCCTTCAACGTGATCCATAGTAAACCCGTTATAAGGCTTTAGACCACCTTCAAATAGGCCATTTCTGAAAGCCCCCTACCACTACTTCAAAATATGCCACTCCTTACTATATTAATCTTAAGCTATATAATTCCTCAACAATAATTCCTAAGGGAGAATTATTGAAAAATTCCTTATCCATATTAATCCCGAGCTATATAGTTGCCTCAAAGTAAAAGACTAGAGCTTTCTCTACACTATTCGACAGGCTCTAACCTCGAACAACACAATTCTCACCATTTTTGCATTATAACAGATACCCAAAATAATTATTAATCATTTTCCCCCAAAAATAAAGGTGACCCACAGTCTTTTCAACCCACCTGTAACTTTCATTAACAAGTGCTTCACCCCACCCTGCTTCTCTCACATAACCCAAACCAGCCCTAGAATAAAACCCACCATTTATGCTGCTACTTCCTCCCAAAACCCTACCTCTTGCAGTGACCACATCTTCTTCTGATATAAAAGTCTCTGCAGGAGAATCAGGGTCCCGTGTGTTAATAAGATTTAGAATAAAACCCACCATTTATGCTGCTACTTCCTCCCAAAACCCTACCTCTTGCAGTGACCACATCTTCTTCTGATATAAAAGTCTCTGCAGGAGAATCAGGGTCCCGTGTGTTAATAAGATTTTCCATGAAGCCTTCTTGCTGCTCTATAGTGGGGACGTTATTCCCTAACCCACCATCTTACCGTTGTCTCCACAAATGAGCTTAAGACAGTTGTCTTTATTTCACTCTTGGAAATTGTTGATGTTCGTGCAAGGGTTAGCATTGGGAGCATTTCCTGGTAAACAGTTTTTTATTTTTGGCAAGTGTTTTGCAACAAATATGGAAGCCTGGATGCCTAATGTTTCCACGTTTGAACTTATTTTGTGCTGCTCTCAGATAAATAGTGACTTGATTCTTGGTCATTCTTACCTTAAGATTTGAAAAATTTATGAAGTTTTGTTGCATTTTTGCTTCAATTTGGCTTTATAGTGCTCTGTTCCTCATTATAACATGGAAAATGTGAAGAGATAACTCTGAAAGTTTCTTTTCAGACTGATATATTCATGCCAACAATACTTTATCGAAGTCTTGTATGCTCTTCTTGAACTTTGGCAGCAAAATGTAGAATTAATCAATCAGTTCTGCAGAATTAATAGATATTTTAGGCTTTCACGACCTGCATGTGTTGATGACATGTTGTATAAAACACCTGTTGGAGAAGAGAGATTTAAGGGATTTGGTTCTATCTATCTGTGCTGGAGAGTGCACAAATTGTGGGATTCGTCTTAATCTGTGCCTACTAATTAAGGCTGTTGTATCTCTTTATATGTAGAGGCGTTGTAATCTTCAGACACACAACCATGAATAACAATCACTCTCCCTTCTCCGTGGACGTAGGCTACGGCCGAACCACATACATCTCTGTGTTATGATTGGTTTCTTTATGGTATCAGAGCAGGTCTTAGTCTGATTTCGTCACAGGAGACCCTGTTCGATTCGCGTTTTTTGTGATCCTGCCAGATCTGAAACACAATTCGCGTTTTTTGCCAGATCCCAACGCTTGTTCTTGCCGTCTTTTGTGTTGGTGCGAAGCTTCTGCAGTTGTCAGATCTATTTGCTCTGAGCGGCGTTGTTCTCCAAGGGTCTGCCAGAATTGTTTGCTCTAAGCGGTGCTGTTATCTTGGACGACCATCGCACCATCGCCTTCCCTTGCTCGCAGTCCAGCTATATTTTTTTCTTCCTCTGCTTCTGTTGATTCTGATGTCTGTGATGCTTGTCAATTTTCTAAACAAACGCGTTTACCTTTTGTCAATTCGTCTTCTATGTCTACTGAGTTGTTTGAATTAGTTCACTCCGACTTATGGGGACCTGCGCCTATTGATTCTTATGATGGATATAAGTATTTTGTGTTGTTCATTGATGATTTTTCTCGTGCTACCTGGTTATACTTGTTAAAATCAAAAACTAAAGTGACTTCTGTTTTCAAAGATTTTCATACTATGGTGTTTAATTAGTTTGGTGCTAAAATAAAAACTTTTAGGTCTGATAATGGTACCGAATATGTTAAAGGATTTTTTTTAGAATATCTTCAAAGCCAAGGCATTATTCATCAAACAAGTTGTGTCGGAACTCCACAACAAAATGGGGTGGCCGAAAGAAAGAATCGACACATCCTGGAAACCGCACGGGCCCTTATGTTTCAAACAAAGGTCCCAAAACAATATTGGTCTCATGGTGTATTGACCGCTGCATATTTGATCAACTGTCTTCCCAGCCATGTTATTAAGTTCAAGTCACCATTGGAGATACTCAAAAATAGGACACCTGACATCTCACACTTGAGGGTATTCGGATGTGTCTGTTATGTGCACCAGCAAGCAATACACAGAGATAAGTTAGAAGCTCGCTCTACTCGGTGTGTATTTTTTGGGTATTCTTCCACTAAGAAAGGGTACATATGTTATGATCCAGTCACTCGTAAAATTGTTGTTTCACGTGATGTCCATTTTGTGGAGTCTGAATCTTTTTTTAAAGCTTGTGTTGAATCTGGGAGTCGATCACAGGGGGAGTCTGTGTCTCACCCGGTTCCGCTTCCTACCATTACCAATGAGGATGTTGTTCCTTATCACGATGCAGAAGTTCCTGAACCAACACCAATCCCCACATCTCCTCAAGCTACTCGACGATTGAGTAGAGCAACTCGTCCTCCAGAGCGAATGAAAGATTTCTTCACTTATCATGCTACATCTTATCCTATATAGGATCACCTGTCTTATAATAATATTTATCAGTCTCACCTAGCTTTCTTGAGTACAGTTGATCATAATCAAGAACCTAAGACTTTTAGAGAAGCTAACTCCATTGCAGTTTGGAGGAAGTCTATGCAAGACGAGCTACAAGCTCTAGATGACAATAACACATGGGAGATTGTTAAGCTACCTCCAGGAAGGAAAACTGTCGGATGTCGTTGGGTGTATAAAAATAAATACAACAGTGATGGTTCCTTAGAACGACATAAGGCCAAACTTGTTGCTAGAGGATTCACACAAACATATGGCATAGATTACCAGGAAACTTTTGCGCCTGTTGCAAAGATGAACACATTCCGGGTCCTCATTTCCCTTGCCGTCAATCAAGACTGAAAATTGTTTCAAATGGATGTCAAAAATGCATTCTTGCACGGTGATCTTAAAGAAGAAGTTTACATGAGCATCCCACCTGGGCATCCGCAAGAGGCCAAGTTTGGTTTAGTGTGTAAGTTAAAAAAGGCAATCTATGGGCTTAAACAATCTCCACGGGCCTGGTATGCTAAGCTTAGTTTAGTCCTTATGCTGAATGGGCTGAAACGAAGTAATGCAGATCCTTCTCTGTTTGTTAAAAGAAGTAACTCCGGTATTGTTGTTGTTCTGATTTATGTTGATGATATAGTCATTACTGGTGATGATCAAAAAGCAATTTCTAAGCTAAAAATTCTGCTACACAATAGATTTGCCATTAAAGATTTGGGAACTTTGAAGTACTTTCTAGGATTAGAAGTTGCCTACTCCAAAAACGACATCTTTCTTAATCAACGAAAGTATGTGTTGGATTTGTTACAAGAAACTGGTAAATTGGGAATCAAACCATCAGATACGCCAACGGATAGCGGAGGAAAATTGGATGATACTGGTGCATTGTTATCTGATATTGGTCAGTTTCAAAGGTTGGTCGGTAGGTTAATCTATTTAACCATTACTCAACCTGAACTTTCTTATGCAGTGAGTTTGGTAAGTCGTTTCATGCATGCTCCCAAGGCTCAACATATGCAGGCCGTCACAAGAATTTTACGGTATCTGAAAGGATCCCCAGGCAGAGGTATATGGATGCGTAAGACTAGTCATAATTCTATTACTGCCTATACTGATGCTGATTGGGTAGGATCTCCCATTGATCGAATGTCTACAACTGGATATTGTACCTTTGTTGGAGGTAACTTGGTCACATGGAAAAGTAAAAAACAGAGTGTTGTTGCTCATTCAAGTGCTGAAGCAAAATATAGAGCGATGGCATCAACTACCAGTGAAATTATATGGCTTCGAGCTCCGTTGCAGGACCTTGGTTATGGTTCATCTCTACCAACTCAATTATTCTGTGATAATCAGGCTGCTATGCATATCACTTCAAATCTAGTATTTCATGAGCGCACTAAACATATTGAAGTTGACTGCCATTTTGTTCGAGAGAATGTGCAAGCCAATGTCTTCTGCACAACCTTTGTCCCTACAACTCAACAATTGGCGGATATATTTACAAAAGGTCTTCCAGCTCTCAAGTTTCAAGAAGTATTGTCCAAGTTGGGCTCTATTGACATTTTCGCACCAACTTGAGGGGGAGTGTTGGAGAAGAGAGATTTAAGGGATTTGGTTCTATCTATCTGTGCTGGAGAGTGCACAAATTGTGGGATTCATCTTAATCTGTGCCTACTAATTAAGGTTGTTGTATCTCTTTATATGTAGAGGTGTTGTAATCTTCAGACACACAACCATGAATAACAATCACTCTCCCTTCTCCGTGGACGTAGGCTATGGCCAAACCACATACATCTCTGTGTTATGATTGGTTTCTTTAACACCCATATCAATCCTAATTTTAGAAGAAAACAAAACCATTAGATTTCAAACTGAGGTAAATGATACAATTGCTAATGCTTATGGGTGTATTTTACTTACTCTTAAAGCCGAGCTTCCCTGATTGCAAGCATTTATGTAATGAATGGTAATTCATGAAAAATACCTAGACTTAGACCATGAGCTTCCTTCCACAAAGAAGAAAAGAGGATAATATTTATTCACTTGGCAGATTACTATACCCTTTCTCATCTAAATAGCGTGCAGGTTTCAATCAGTTCTACAAAATTAATAGAGATTTTAGGTTTTCACGACCTGCATATGTTGATTATATGCTTTTGTGATTTTTATATGAGATTTAAGTTATAAAATTAAGCAATCAGCTTTGTTATACGTGATATCACTTTTGATTATATGCTTATGGGATTGTCATGTGTACTTTAACTCACAGAAATTGTCAACCAGTACTTCTGTATGTACTATTAGTTTTAGGGTATAGTTAATCTTCATAATCCATATTCCATGAGCAGTGGTTCAAAAGAACCCACCAATAGACTTTCATGAATTATGGATTATCAAGATTGGCTCCAAAAATATTTCTCATATTCCTACCTTTACACTGTTTCTGATGTTCATATGATTCTTGCAACAACTTTAGAGTTTCTTGTTCAAATAATTATCAAATTAGAATGGTAGTAAGACTCATTGCATACAATTGACACTTGCTTTTTCCCGTTTCTATTAATCTTGTTTAATTCTATAGATATAGATTTTTTTGTAGCATCGATAATGATACTCATCACTTCCTTTATAGATGGCGAGCTCCACCCCTACAAGTTCTCAAACCACATCCTCTGAAACTGAAATTCACATTCTACAACGTTGTAAAAGAAATCGAGACTAATATGCTCGACATTTAAAGAAGAAATAAGTATTTGTCGTCATATGCAATGCATAGAAAAACAAAAAGACCAGGCCATTGACTTAGAAATGATTAATGAACCATCCACTATTCCTGCAACCCATCACAAAATTACAACAGGTGAAGCTACAAGATCCCAACCTAAAGACCCCTATGCCCAGTGTGCACCAATGAGCTCACAACAAATAATGCAAAATATTCATGACCAATCCACAACCTTACTGAAATCTAACAATAACTTCATAATAGCTTCTAAAAGATTTTGCAATAGAATAGATGCACTATCAAACTTGCAAACATGTACAATATGCAGTGAATGTTACTGTGGAATGCATATAACTTCAACAAACAAAGGTCCAATTTGTACTAGATGCTTTCGTGAGAAAGGAAGAGATCGATTCTCAACATCTAACAATATGGACCTAGGAAAACAATCAGATGACTTAAAAAATCTAATGCAAGTAGAAGAGATGCTCATAGAAAGAGTTAATTTGATAGTGCAAATAACCCATGCTCATGGAGGGCAATACAAATACAATGGTCATTCAATTAGCTTCCCACAAGATATCAAATCAATAGCAAAATATCTTCCACATAGAATTAAAAACTGGGATGTCTTAGTGGTTCGCAGATTACATACACAAGGTAACCATTACGATTGCTATGTAAGTAGAAGTCGTGTATGGGTTGCATTATAACACAAAATAAAATATGACCCATACTACAAAGATGTTGAATTAGATGTTGATTCTCTAGCACAACTTCCTGATACAAGTATGGACATTTCGAACATGCTCCATATCGTTACTGTTGAAAGTGAACATTTGGCTGGACCAGACATTGATTCTATGATTGTTGATGATCAAACTAAAAATGAAATAACTTACTCATGATCATTTATGCCTAAATTACCAAACAATCATCACGAGCTCAAAATCATAAAAGAAACATTGCAATTTAGAGATGAACACGATGCCCTTATTCATTGGCCCCAAATTGAATCTTCTCCAATAAATGAATACAATATTGAGGGCCTTTAAACATGGCTTTCCCTTCACTCTTTCCAAATGGAATTGCACTACAACTGCAACCTCGATATAGACAAGTTGAAATGCATGAATATGTCTTGCATTTAATGAGGTTTCATGATAATAGATTTGGAAGCCATCCAAGATTTTGATATTTTATATTGAACCTTATGATGTGCCATCAAAACCAAGCCCTTGCCTCGATGTTTGTGAAAAAAAATATAGAGGATTGCATACCAACCACCATTGATAGCCTTTGTCTCCATATACAACAATTTCTAGATACTCAATTGGCTGAACAACTCATGCATTTTGGATCTTCCTTGAGAGGAACCCACTCATATTGGAATAAGTGGCATGGTGAGCTGTCAAATACTATCAATGAAATAGGATCCCCCACTCTCTTCTTCACATTAAGTGTTGTAGATACTAAATGGCCAATTTACATCGATTGTTCTCTAATGGCATACCACCTAGGCTACAAACAAACAAACCTCACATAGATAACATTATTAATAACCCACACACCGGGTCCCTTTACTTGCATCAACCATTCACAATATTTCATGAAGAAGTGATAGAGAGACTCCTTTGTGCAACATATTATTAGTATAGGTATGAATGGAAATGTCAAGGGTCTGCACATGCACATGGATTCATTTGGCTTGAAAATTCACTAGACATGGACAACCTTGACTGGGGAAACCATGTAGATGTTGAAAAGGAAAAATCATTCTTTGAAAAACATGTTTCTGCATGGAACTCTCGTTGCCCAATTAACATAAATAACCCATGACATCGATCTTTGCAAGATGATCCATGCTTGCTAAATACAACTGAGATATTATCTAGAAATACACTTGTTGACTATGAAGAATTAATCAATCATATTCAAAGGCACACAAAGTGTATTGAAGCAACATGCCTACGCAAAAAGGGCCAAAATGTAGAGTGTTGCTACAAAGCTCGTTGGAATGAATTCCTTTCATCTTCCTTGTCTTGTGATGAATTTGGAAAGAAAACATTTTCCCCTATGCATAATGATGATAGGTCAAATATACACAATCTAGAAATGATTTCAATATGGAGAGCTAATATGGATTGTCAACCTGTGGTTTCAAAAAATCTTGTTCTTAAATACATTGCAAAATATGCATCTAAGGCAGAAAGAAAATCTGAGAGTTGTATTGATATGCTAACACACATATGTAGAAAACAAGCACCAAAAAATGAAGCTCGTGCAACATACAAAAAATTCATGACCAAGATTGTTGTAGACCATGATATAGGTCCACAAGATACATGCCATATGTTACAAAAATTTCCACTTGTTATTTACAATCATCCATTTATGACACTAAATGTTGGGTGGAAAGTATTCCAACAAATCAGAATAAACTCAAGTGAAAATCAATTGTAGTTGACCTATCTACATTCTTACATACAACAGGCCTATTGAGATGGAAACAATAACGTTAATTGAATCTGCACGTCCATTCTCACTTTCTTCCAAATGTAAAGGGTGTAAGTGGAAAGAAAGAAAACCAAATGCAATTATTAACGTCTTTCCTCGATTCTTTGCTATTCCAAATGAGGATTCTAAACAGTTCGAAACATTTTGTTGGAGCGAACTACTTCTATACAAGCATTTTTGTGACATTGCAAAAGATATAGGTGTCACTAAAGATGATATTGTTGTTGCAAATTGGAAGGGAATGAGTACACAAACATACCATGTGTGGCATGTTCACTACTTAACTGATATAGAGGTTATCCATGATGAGGAAGAGGACATTGACAATGACATAGATGTAGAAAATACAATAAAAATAAATGAATGGGAGTTTCTATCACAAATGGGCCTTGATAGTGGTGGAAATCTAAATGCCCTTGACATGCTTGGCAGACGTGACTTTGATAATATCAACTGGGATGATCATACTATACCTCCATATTTACATGTCATTGTGGAACATTTCGTAAGCACAAACAAGCTCTCCCAACAAGATGCCCAATGCACATTTGAGTTAAATGATCCAACACATTCACTATCTCCCAAACAAGAACTAGCACTTACCATTGTTAAAAAACACTACAATGACAATTCCTTCAAACAATCCTTGCACATGATAATACAAGGAACATCAGGTATAGGAAAATCCTATCTAATTCATTGTATTAGGCATGCACTTTGGACTTTAGCATCAAAACAATATAACCCACTCCTTGGTGTTGCTCCTATAGGAACTACAACACTCAACATACATGCCTCGACCATACATACAACTCTTAAGATTCCAATAAAATAAATGCAACCATTAAAGGGACAGTCACTTACAGTGTTTCAAGAAAATATGAGATACATAAAATACCTCCTTGTTGATGAGATGAGCTTCATAGGACCAAAGTTACTATTGAAAATAGATAGTAGATTGCATGAAGCTTTCCACCACTAACAACACTTGTGCTTTGGTGGGACATCTATCAATCTTGTAGGTGACTTTGCACAACTACCACCTATTATGGAAAAACCTATCTATGCATCACACACATATGCCAAATTCCTATGGGAACAATTCACTACAATTGTTACATTAGACACAATTTTTCGTCAACAGGGTGACTCTCAAACTCAAATTGACTTTCGTCGAACATTACAAAACATGCGTAATGCAGAACCAACTGAACAAGATTGGGAATTACTAATGACCCGTACAGACAAATTACTATCACATGATGAGCAAAAGGATTTTGACCAATCAATGCACCTATTTTCTACAAATGATTTAGTTAAGATACACAACAAAAAAATGTTGAAGCTACTAAATCTTCCTATTGCGCTTAGTGTCGCAATAAGCACACACATAAAATCAAACAATGGATAACAATGTTGACCAGCTTCCCCAAGAACTCTTGCTATGTAAAGGCCAACACATCATGTTAACTACAAACCTATGGATTGAAACATGGCTTATGAAAGGGTCCCTTGGAAAGGTTCTAGATATTGTGTACATAGTTGGCTATAAACCACCTAAATTACCTTTGTATGTGGTACAATTTGATAATTATAATGGCCCACCTTGGAACCATAATGACCCAAAAAGTATACCTATAACACCCATATCTCTAGGTAATCGTAGACAAATACTGCTAGCCATGGCATGGGCAATTCAAATACATAAATCCCAAGGATTAACCCTCAACAAAGCAATAATCGATATAGGTAAGAAAGATAAGGCTTAACTTTTACAACTATATCTAGAGTCAAAACACTTGAGGGCCTTTGGATAGAACCACCATTCTCCTTTCGATCGATATTCAAGAATGAAAAACAATCCATACACAATTATCAGAAAAAAGGAAGAAACTAGATTACATCTACTCTCATTATAATTAATCCAAGTACACATTTTTTAAATACAAAATTCCTTACATAAACTTTCAATTTATTCTTTTTGTTACCATAATCACAATATATGCATCACAAAGAAAAATTCTAGACTAATATATTCACAACTTCATTGTGTGTAGGTGGTTGTTTGATATTTGACCGCATTAGCTAATGTTCTCATGTTACCAATATGATATTCTCTCACCTATAACTCACTTTGCTAAACATATACTTCCAATATCCTATAGTTAATACCTTTTGCATAAGCTAAGCCATGCATTAATGTTATAAGTCCATTAACTTCCTGTTTCATTGTGTAGGACCAAAATAAATGCACAACAAAAATCATTTCTTCAAGGTGGTGAAGCTTTATCGACAAAATCGCTAGTAATAAAAATATCTTTTGAGTTTATCAGGAAGGTTTCACTTTGCTAATCACACTAACTTTGTGTTTCATTGTGTAGGAACAAAATAAGCGACTACAAATTTTGATAGGCAGGGAGAATGCTGGAAAGAGGGAGAATGCTAGCAAAAATTATCAAACCTCGCTTTACACCTGCCAATTGCATTTGCTTTAAAGTTTCCAAAAGATTTAAAAAAAAATCTATTTTTTTTTCAATATCCTGCAATCATTGCATTCTATGACACAACCTCTCTTTCAGCCATTCTACCAAATAGTTCACGTGCCTTTTCTATGCTTCCGCATTTTTCATACATGTCTACCATAATATATGAAAAACTACTTGACGGATGTACATACCCTATTCCAAAGCTCTTTACATGGCCTTTGTCAACTATCCATCTAAACTCAAGCATTGGCCTTGTTAGAACCATGCACTTACTAGATTGTAAAAAACATATTAGCACTTCACCAATTTTCAATGGTTTCAAAAGATGGATTAACTTGTAACCAACAAAAAGTTAAGAATACCAATGTTTTATATCTTGCTGAACCAGTTAATATGTTGAAATATTTCATGGTATTGTACTGGAGGCAACATATTAGACATATGTATAGAATTTCACATGCAAACTACAACACCTTCCATGCCATTTAAGCAAACTTCAATTTTCGTATATCAAGCATCTTTGTTTAAAAACTACTCTTTGACAAAAACATATTAGATTTTAAGATAATTGGAAGGCCTTGTAGAATGTTATATTTAGAATCATTGCAAATGTAATGTGATTTCTTCCTCATTGATTATTACTATGGAAATGTGGTTTTTCTTTGACCCAGCTGGTTATTTTTGTTTTCTTTCAATGCCAATGCCTTGTTTTATAATGGGAGAGGCTCTGGATCTCTACTAAGTTTTACCTAGTTATTATTTGAGTTTTAGTTATAGATATAGTAAAAATACACTTCATCAGCATGTTAATTTATATTATTTTCTATCGGCGAAACCATTGCACCCCTTCTGGTGCAAGTGCTAGTGAAATAGGGTCCTATCTTCCACAAATGATCAATATTTGTTGTTTAGAGAATATGCTGGATAGGGTGTATATGGCCAGTAAATTTTATGATAAAAATTGTTTGTGGACATTAATCACACTTTTTGCAATGTTGGCCATTATCTCTCTACTTCAAAAGTTCTTAACCCACGTGATAATGCTTTGAATTATGCATGTCGGTGATTATCGCTGTAAGAAAATTGTTTCTGCTTGATAGAAGTTGTATAAATTGGAGCAGAGGACATGAAGCCTGGCAATAAGTTATAGAAGGATAAAATTAGATCCAAAATGTCTCTAGGTTGCATCACACCATTGGCTTCTAGTAAGTTACAGAGGCCACCCCTCCACAAGCCTCTTTTTCATCATAAGCTTTTCAATACACCATACCTTAAGATCAAAATCCCTGCGTGCCCTAGAGTTGCTCAAGCTCCCATCAATTTGGCATTGATTACCATTGATGATGGCATCACACGACGCATTGGCAATCATCATCCTAAGTTGTGGGACGGTGATTTCATACAATCTCTCTCAAAATCTTATGAGGTAAGCTAATTTACTGAGTTTATAGTTAGTTGTATTTGAGTAATTTTCATCAACATTTTAGATCATTTTTCATAATCTATTATCAGACTGAATCAAATGTCATAAAATTTATAGTCGCTACATAACCTATAATGCTATAGAATTTTCGATCATCTTACTTCCATATTTATTATTTATTTTGAGCTAGATTCAATGATTACATAATTAGTTTAATATTTCCAAATTAGATTATGTAAGTTTTTGTTAGAAAATTAAATTCTCTTGAGCCTCTTCCCGTCCAACTACCTATAAGGGGAATTTGATGCCTACAATTGAAAGACTATTTTGGGGATTGCCTTCCCCACTTGCTCTTGACTACACTTGAAGATTGCAGAAGAAGTAAATGAAGTTAGGAATTTTTTGAATTCCAATTCAATGTTGGTAGGTGAATTCGAAATTGAGAGGGAATGAGTTGAAAGACAAAAAGAATGAAGGAAAATTATTCTATCATGGGAGAGAAGAGTTAGTTTGAGAAGAATCAGTTGGAAGAAGAATTTTCTGTGCAACAACAGTTTGTAGACAAAGAATGTTTTGCGTGAGCTTCTGAAAGCTCCTGAACAGTAGCAGCTATTTTTTGTTTTGTTTTGTCTGTGAGCAAAAATTGCTCCTGAAGAGCTCTGTGTAGCTCAACCTAGTGAGCTCCTAGTAGCTCTTGAAGTTATTTGAATTTGGTTGAGCAGCTGATTTCTCCCAACAGATTGAAGTTTGTAGCTTAGAGTTAGCTTTTAGTAGTTTTATGTTTAAATGTATTTCCATTTCCAACTTATTGAATAGAAAGCAAAGTTGCATGTCTCCAAGTTTATTCCACATTTGTATTGCTTTGTTTTTGAGAAAATAGAGCAATAGCTCTATGTGATTTCTGTGCTATCATAAATTTTGTCATGGTATCAGAGCCATAGGCCCCATTTCCTTATGAGTTAGGGCATTTTTTTTCTGGGTAATGAGTTTTTTTCTATGTAGGAGACATGGATAGAGATGAAGGAAAGAGTTGGCGGAAACCATCGTCCTTTAATGGACAAAACTATGATGTTTGGGCGAAGAAGATGAAGACCATTATGGTCACCAATGATTTGCGAGAGTTTGTGGTTAGTGGTTTCAATGATGTAATTGACCCAACAAAATTTGCTGTGCTCACAAACAACCAAAAGAAGCAGTTGAAGGAATTGAGGAGGAAAGATGCTAAGGCATTGAGTTTGATAGAAGTGGCTTTGACAGAGGCCATTTTTCTCAGAATAGAAACAACTAACTATGCAAAGGAAGCTTGGGAAATCCTCCAAACATGTTACAAAGGGATTGACAAGGTCAAATTTGTGATGTTCCAGATGCTTCAAAGAGAGTTTGAGACTCTTGAAATGAAGGACAGTGAGTCCATTTTTTTTTTCCACACAAGACTCTCTAGTTTGATAAACTAGTTGAGAGTGAATGCTAAGATTATTAATGATTAGAGAATTGTGGAGAAAGTCCTCAAGAGCTTACCCAAAAAGTTTGATGTAGTGGTGATTTCCATTGAAGAGGCAAAGGATCTCACAACGCTGTCTGTTGATGAGCTGATGGGTTCTTTGCAAAGCCATGAGCAATAGCTAAATAGGTGTGTAAGTTCCTCCCAAGAGCAAGCTTTTAAAGCTCAGTCAAATGAAATAGGAAGGGGGAGAGGTAGAAATAGCTCCAGAAGTGGTAGAGGTAGATCCAGATGTGGTAATGCTAGAGAAGAAAGCTCTGTGTGAGAAAAAAACCAAGAGGGAGCAAGCAACTCTCAAACCAGCTCCCAAAGAGGCAAGGAGAACAACGGTTCAAACTAGAAGAATGACAAGAGAAATGTTGAATGCTACTATTGTCATAAGTTCGACCATTATGCAAGTGAATGCTGGACAAAGCAGAGAGATCAGTCAAAGCAAAGTGCAAATGTGGCTGAAGGAAACTAGTCCACAACCTTCATCATGTGCAACATTGGTGAAGAAGACAACCCTGAAGTCTGGTATTTGGACATCGGTTGTAGCAACCACATGAGTGGTAATGAATTCTTGTTTCCTTTTATTGATAAAAATGTAAAGTCTAAAATAAGAATGGGGAATAATGGATTAGTTCCTGTTGTTGGAAGAGGATCTATTATGATCCACAACAAGCAAGGTGAGAAGGAGATACAAAATGTATTTCTTGCTCCTGGGTTAAAGCACAACCTCATGAGTGTTGGTCAGCTGATCCAAAATGGATACAAAGTGCTGATGGAGAAGGATCAATGCATCATTTATGACAAGTATAAGAGGACAAAGGTGTTTGCAGTAGTCCAAATGACAAAGAATTGGATGTTTTTGTTGAAGATTGAGATGTGTTTCTCATCTTAGTCCATTGCTGCTCCTCTCAAGAATGAAGAATGTACAACAGTACATCACATAGTGCTCAAGAGCACCATTCAAGATCCCTCCAAGCTATGGCATCTCAAGTATGGAAATTTATGCTATGCTAGTTTGAGTCTTTTGTCCAAGAACAAAATGATTGATGGTTTGCCAAGAATAGTAGAGCCTAATGTTAGATGTGAGGCTTGCATTTTGGGCAAGCAACATAGGCACCCCTTTTAATTGGGAAACTCTACAGGGAAAGAGCACCATTAGAGATGGTGCACATGGATTTGGTAGGCCCTATGCAAATCATTTATGTTGGTAAAAGTAGATTTTTTATGACCTTCATTGATAATTATAGCCGTAAGACATGGTTCTATTTTTAGCAACATAAATCTGAAGCTTTTGATAAATTTTTGCTGTTTAAGGCCCAGGCTGAAAAGGAGAGTGGACATTTTATCAAGGTTTTAAGGATAGATCATGGAGGAGAGTATACCTCTAATTTGTTTGTGAATTTTTGCAAGCAAAATGGCATCAAGAAGGAGCTAACAACTAGTTATACTCCGCAACAAAATGGAGTGGCTAAAAGAAAGAATCGAACCATTTTGGAGATGGAAAGGAGCATGATGAAAGGAAAAGGACTCTCGACTGAATGTTGGGGAGAGGCTATAACAAGAATTGCTTATTTGATTAATAGAAGTCCAATAAAGGCGGTCCGTGACAAGATACCTCAAGAGGCATGGACAAGACGCAAGTGGACAGTTGAGCACTTGAGAGTGTTCGAGTGTGTAGCATATGCACATGTGCCCAAGGAAAAGAGGAAGAAATTGGATGACAAGGGTGAAAAATGCATTTTCACGGGCTATAGTGAAGAGTCCAAAGCCTATCGGCTATACAATCGAATCACCAAAAAGATAGTCATTAGTAGGGATGTGGAGTTCCTAGAAGAAAATTCATGGGATGGAGTGGTAGATTCTGATAGCTCATAACTGCTCCTGACAACTCTTGGAGAAGCATAAACATAACATGAAATTCAACAAGACGAGTTTGTAGAAGCTCCTGAAAGCATCGGTTGAGCTTCTGAAAGCTCCCGACGGCTCCTGATGGCTCATGAAGTCAGAAGACAGCCAAGCAGACTGTCATATTCAGCCAGAGGATTGGCTCCTGAAAGTACCAGTTGAGCTCCTGAAAATCCCCTAAGAGCTCTTGAAGTTGGTAGACAATCAGGAAGATTGTCATAGATAACCAGGGATTTGGCTGTAGTGAGCTCTGGACGAGTTCCTGAAGTTTTCTGAAGAGCTCCTGAAGAGCCCTGAAAGCTCCTGAAGTGAGCAGACAGAAAGGAAAGTAGCTAGAGACAACCAGAAGATTGGCTCTCGAAAGCTCTAGAAGATCGGCTCCTGAAAGCTCCGAAAGAGCTCCTAAAATGACCGGTAGAGCTCTTGAAAGCTCCTGACAGCCCCTAAACTTTCCTGCACAAGACAACAACAACAATAGTGAAAGTTCAGAACCACCTCTCGCCTCCCTAATGCCAAAGAAGACCAAGAGTCTAAGGGAGATCTACTAGAATGAAAGGTATGATGAAGATTTTGATGAGAGTGTGAATTTTGTATTATTTTCTCATAGTGATCTAGTTTATTTTGAAGAAGCTGTGAAAGAAGAAAAATGGTGTGAGGCCATGGATGAGGAGATAGATGCAATAGAGAGGAACAACGCATGGGAGTTAACAAATTTTCCTCTAAACAAGCAAGTTATTCTAGAGTGAAATGGGTCTATAAGACCAAGTGCAATGCCAAAGGAAGGATAGACGAACATAAGGAAAGATTAGTTGTCAAAGGGTAAAAACAACAGTTTGGGAGAGATTATAATAAGACATTTTCCCCTGTTGTAAGGATGGAAACTTTGTGGGTAGTCATAGCAATCACAACCCAACACATGTAGAAGGTATTTCAAATGGATGTGAAGTCTGCCTTCCTTAATGGAGTGTTGAAAGAAGAGGTTTATGTGGAGCAACCATTCAGATATGACGTTCTGGGTCAAGAACACAAGGTGTATAGGCTGAAGAAAGCTCTTTATGGGTTGAAGCAAGCTTCATGGGCACGATATAACACGATTGACTCATATTTGATGAGTAATGGCTTTAGCAAAAGTGATGGTGAGCCAACTCTTTACATCAAGGAAACAAATGGTAAGGTTTTGATTGTTGTCTTGTATGTTGATGATTTAGTTTTCACTGGGGATGATGATTTCCTCATTGCTGATTTTAAAGAGGCCATGAAAAGAGAGTTTGAAATGACATATTTAGGTCTCTTGAGATATTTCCTAGGCATAGAAGTAAAACAAATGCATGATGGTATATTTATCTCTCAAGAAAAATAAGCAAATGATATCTTGAAGAGATTTAGAATGCTTGAAAGTAAGCTTGCCCCAACACCAACAACCATAGGTCTAAAGTTGAGCAAAGAAGATTGTAGTAGCAATGTGGATCCAACCATGTTTAAAAGTTTGGTTGGAAGCTTAATTTATTTAACAACAACTAGGCCTAATATAATGCATAGTGTGTCTTATTTCCAGGTTTATGGAGACTCCATGGGACACCCGTTCGAAAGCAGGTAAAAGAATCATGAGGTATGTGAATGGCACCAAAGGATATGGCATTTTGTACACAACTAAAAATATTTTTGGGCTGGTTGGATACACAGACAGTGATTGGGCATGAAGTTTGGATGATAGGAAGAGCACATCGAGCTATATGTTTCATTTTGTTTCAGGAGTCATATCATGGTCTTCCAAGAAGCAACCTATCATTTCCCTATCTACAATAGAGGCTGAGTATATAGCAGAAAATGTAGTAGCATGTCAAGCTATTTGGCTGAGAAGAATCTTGGCAGATTTGAAGGAAGAACAAGAGAATGGAATAGTAATTTTCTGTGACAATGTTTCATCAACAACCTTGACGAAAAATATTGTGTTTCATGGAAGAAGCAAGCACATTGAAATCAGGTATCATTTTATCAAAGAATTGGTTGAGAATGGTGAAATTAAAATGGCATTTTGTAGGTCTGAGCAACAACTAGCAGACATATTCACCAAGCCTTTAAGCAAGGACAGTTTCGAATGCCTGAGAACTAGATTGGGCATTATTGATTTGGATCTGATTTGATCCTGTTGTCAGCTCAGGATCAAGGGGGAGTGTTGGAAATGAAATGCTCCTGAGCTTCTTCTCGTCCACCTACCTGTTAGGGGCATTCAATGCTAGTTGTTTTGGGGATTGCTTTCCCCACTTGCTCCTGACATGCACCTGAAGACTACAAAAGAAGTAAATGAAGTTAGGAATTTTTTGAATTCTAATTCAATGCTGGTAGGTGAATTCAAAATTGAGAGGGAATGAGTTGAAAGACAAAAATAATGAAGGTAGATTATTCTATCACGGGAGAGAAGAGTCAATTTGAGAAGAATCAGTTGGAAGAAATTTTTTTTGTGCAGCAACAGTCTGTAGACAGAGAATATTTTGCGTGAGCTTCTGAAAGCTCCTGAACAGTAGCAGCTGTTTGTTTTTTGTTTTGTGTGTGAGCAGAGATTTCTCCTGAAGAGCTCTACGTAGCTCAACCCAGTGAGCTCCTAGTATCTCTTGAAGTTATCTGAAGTTGGTTAAGCAGTTGATTGCTCCTAACAAATTGAAGTTTATAGCTTAGAGTTAGCTTTCAGAAGTTTTATGTTTAAATGTATTTCCATTTCCAGCTTATTGAATAGAAAGAAAAGTTGCATGTCTCCAAGTTTATTCCACATTTGTATTCCTTTGTTTTTGAGGAAACAGAGCAACAACTCTATGTGATTTCTGTGCTATCAAAAATTCTATCATTATTTTCTTCATTAATATTTTGAATAATATTTATTATCTATCATCAGAATGAACAAACAAGAAAAATCCGTTGTGTCATAGAATTTCCTATTTCTTTTGTTTGTCTTTCTTTCATCTGTGATGGCTCACAAGCTCCCTCTTATGGTGAATGTGCTGAGAAGCTCATTAAGGATATCAAGAACATGTTCAATGCCCTTCTTGTACAATCTTCATCTACAGACAATCTATTTCAATATTTTCAATGGTTGACAATGTAGAACACCTTGGAATTGACCGCCATTTTCAAAATGAAATAAAAGTAGCTCTCGACTATGTTTATAGGTTTGGTTGTTTTATGCTTCTAGATGAATGTTATTATGTTTTTTACATTGTGTTCGACAAAGATTGTTTATGTTGGAACCTGAATTTTCAAGTAAACAGTCATTATGCTGATCAAAATACATATGTTGTTTATGATTATGATTAGTCTCTATATATTATAGATTGTATTTATGATCAAGTTTAAACAGTAAATTTTAAGTTTTGACTTGTTTATGTAGTTCATCTTAAATCACACTAATAAGTAGGATCTTTTGGGGAGGCTAGTATGATTTTAGATGAGATACCTAAACAACTCAAAGTTTAAAGTGTGCTGTTTAAACCAAAAATTATATTTATTAGCTCATTATCATGCCTAATAATTATTTGAATAGCAGATATTGGAATGACATAGGCATTGGATGTGATAGAGAGAGTACTCATGTAGATCTAAACATGGCAGCCTTGGGTTTTCGAATTCTTCGCCTACATAGATATGGCGTCACTTCAGGTGATATCTATAGTTATTGAATCAGATTTTTTTCCCTTTTAAGTTTAGGATGCATTTAAAATTCATGGTAAATAGTGAGATAACTTTACACCTTATTCAGACTACAGAGATAGGGTAGAAAAAGTGTATTTTTCTACAGTAATGACATTTTCCATAAAATTTCAAATCAAAACAATATAGAAGGATTAATGGAATTTATGTGTTCTACTATAGAATCAGTTATATTGTTTAGATTCAAAATTTTATTATTTACATCAAGTAAAAGAATAAGTGAAACAATCATTTATTAATTGATTGATATTTTTTTAAAGAGGGGTAAAGGGACCTCATCTCTAATATATACATTCAACAATAACATCTCAATGGTGTTTGAATCTTGGTGACAAGAACAACAACACCGCAATTAAACCATCACACTATGCGAATACCAACAACATATTAGATTGATATGTATTATATAAATATATTCTAATATTTGAATAATACGACTTCAATTTTAGTAGGTAATGTCTTTCTATTTAATAATAATAAAATCTACTTAAATTAGTACATTTTATTTTTAAATTAAAGTTTGTTTCAATAAAATTTCTAACAAATTATATAGGATCATCATTGTAACCAAATTATAGATTGTAGAATAGTGCTTTGTTTGTATTGTAGTTTCATATTTGAACATGTTCCCAATTATTTTTAAACCATACTAACCTTTCTAATTTTATTCATTAATTTTTTTCTTTCCTCTAAAATTAGTAAACCTTGATATTAAAAAAAATTTAGGTCATTTACAAAACATCAAATTACTTCTAACTTATATCTATGCAGACATGTTGCAACAATTCATACCTAAATATGGGAAATGTTTACATTTGAATGATCAATCAAATGAGGAGGAGATAAAAATAATTCTAAATTTATTTTGTGCTTCACTCATTGCATTTTTTGGGGAGAAAGCTATGGAAGATGCAAAATATTTTTCTACTACATATTTAAAACAAGCTCTGCCAAAAATTAACAATTTAAGTCTTTCAAGAGAGGTATCCATACTTACTAATAATTTTTCAAATTAATTCTATGAATCCATTTCTCAAATGACATTCTAATCTATATTTTGTAACAGACAAAATTCAATCTAGAGTATGGTTGGCACACCAATGTGCCTAGATTGGAAGCAAGGACCTACATTGAAATATATGGAGAAGATAGTTCATGGGCTTCCAAAACCATCATCAAGTAATTTCAATACCTTATATCTTACCCACATCCTCATTTAAATATTAAATAATCATTTGAAAGTTAACAATTAATATTTTAGAATTTTTAATAAAAGAGAAATGTGAATATTTTAAATTCTAATATTTCAAGTCTTTTTAATGACTCCTAAGAGAATTTCACATTACAATATTTGAATTCTTATAGTATTTTATACATAAAAAAATTAGAATTGGCAAAGTTAGATTTCAATATGATCCAATCACCACAACAAAAATAGCTTCAAATTCTCTCAAGGTGAGAAATTTATGCTATGGGAGATATTCTCTAAAATTTGAGGCTTATTTTTTTTACAATATAATGTGTAGTTTAAGATTCAAAAATCAATTTTATTAAGTAATGCGTGTGCATTTTAGATGGTGGAAAGAGTTTGGTTTGGCTACACTAGAGTTTGCTTGCCATCACCATGTGGAATATTATCTTTAGGCAGCTGTAGGATGTATTGAGCCTAAACATTCCGCTTTTAGAATTGGGTTTGCAAAGCTATCTACACTTGTCACATATTTGGATGATATTTATGACACTTATGGAACTTTAGATGAGCTCAAAATATTCATAGAAGCCATTAAAAGGTATTTATTTATTGTTATTAGTCAATTATGGTGATATAAAGTAATAACTTAAACAAGCTAGTTATTTATCTATGGACATTAAATTCAATGCAAAAAATTCACTTGTTGACTATCATTTATTATGGTTAATTGTGGGAAAATATAAATGGGTTTAATTTTCCATTTTCTTATGTACTTACTCAAACACATTTCTCTCTCTCTCTCTCTCTCTATATATATATATATAATGAATATTTTATTTATATATTGAAATTGTAGTAATAAATTATGTTGTGTTGTATGTAAGATGGGATTTATCAGCCACAAAAGGACTTCCAAAATTTATGAGAGAACGTCATTCAAGGTGTTTGATGAAGCTGTGAGGGATATGGTTGAAGAGGCCAAGAAAACTCAAGGCAGAGACACACTTGATTACGCACATAAAGCTGTATGTATTTATAAATTTTAAAGTGTTTTAATAAATATAAGGAGCATTCTATAATATATATTGTATAAATAATCTAGTTTATTTGCTTAAGATATTCATTTCACTAATTGTTTAAAACACAAACTCATATCTACATCTAATATATAGTTCATTAGAAAATATGAACACTTGTGAAAAAGTGAAATAAATTATATGCATGATTTTTAATTGGAAAAGAGATCACTTATAACACAAGCTATATTTAAAATGCTTTTCTTCTCAATTCCATCAATCTATTGATCTATTTTTTTTCTTCTATGTAAAGAGTATAACTTTACTATCCTTTCTTGTGCTTAGTAATTATTATTAAAATACAAGAATCAATATTGATCTAGAAATTATTTGTTTATTTATTTATTTATAGAAAGTTGATAAAACCTTATTTTAAATAATATTAATCAAGTAAGAGGGCCTATTTACTTATTATCGTGCCTAGAATTTCCTTTATTTGTATTATTTAATGTTCCATGAATTTTTACTTTATTTATAAATTATTAATCTTATATATGCTTGTAGTTGTTAAGGGATATTTTTAAACAAAGATCTCCTTTGAGTCCCATTTGTTAATCATAAAATTTTACAAGTATATATTGGAAATATTACAATGAAATGAGATTGGTAGGTATGCATGGCTACCAAATGTGTGATTAAAAGATATAACTAGAGGTGACCAACCAAAATAAGAAACACAATAGATGTTCTACTACAAAGATATGTTGATGCACTAGGATGAAGGGGTGATTCTCCTATTAAAAAAATATCGAAGGGGAAATTCTCTAAAAGGAGAGTTATAGACCTCTTATCCATTCCTATGTTCTTTGATTTCAAGTGGCAAAAACACTACCCACCTAGATGATATATGTACAAAAGAAGCCAAACTTTAACAATTACTATTGATATAATTCCTAGATACAATGTTAAAATTTCACTATCAATATTGTCAACAAACTAGAAAAACTAACTTTACTATTTTTCTTTCTTAATTTTTATGCACTTTATAAAAAATATATCAAATTTTACATTCAATATCTTTAATAGAATGAAGTGTAGATAGGTTACTATAGTTATATGGTTAAACAATATTAAATTTTAGGTTATTGTTTGTCCTACATATATAGAGGCCTCAAATGTAAGGTAGATGCATATTATATCTTGCTTTTGGTTTTCATGTTACATATTAATACTGATTTTAGCTTCAATACTAAAAATAATACAATGATGAAAAATTAATTAACACATTCATTACCATCTTCCCTATAAATTATATATTCTATTTTTATATTCTACTATATATACTTAATATGTTCTGCTTAATAATATTAATATGTTAGTTTTCATCATGAAGAAATTTAAAGTAGATTTTTTTAAATTTTTTTATGGATATATGACTTAAAATTTGACTTAGATATTCTATTTTGTTATATTTTTCATATTACTTTTATTATCATGAAGTATTAGTATTAATTTTGAATTTTCTTTGAATGTAGTGGGAAGTTTATATAGATGCTTACATGAAAGAAGTAGAGTAGCTTGCTATGGGTTATATACCTTCTCTAGAGGAATATTTAGAGAATGGAAAAGTGAGTACTGGGTCTTGTGTTGCGACAGTGCAACCTATATTATCACTAGACGTGCCTCTTTCTAATGATATTCTCAAAGAAATTGATTAGCCATCAAGATTTGATGAGTTACTATGCTTAACCTTAAGATTAAGAGGTGACACAAGGAATTTTAAGGTATGCTATAAATTTAGAAAATTTAACTTTCATAGCCTCATATTTATTTGCATATGATAAATTAACATAAATTTAAGATAATTATATTTAGCATCTTACAAAAAGTTAATGTTGTTTGTGAAGGCTGAGGCAGATTGTGGAGAAGTAGTATCATGTATAACATGTTACATGAAATACCATTCTGGATCCAATGAGGAAGATGCATTGAAGTATCTCAATTCTTTAATTGATGAAAGACTCAAATAATTAAATTGGGAATATTTGAAACCTGATAATGTTCCTATAATTAGCAAAGATAATGCATATAATTTATCAAAAGATCTCAAAATTTTGTACAAAGAAAGAGATGGATTTAGTGTCTCTAACATTGAGACAAAGAATCTTATCAGCAAAATTATGATTGAATTGGTGGGCCAATATGACTTTTGAATTAGGTTATATATTTGCAAGAGTGAAATCATCATGTAATGGAGGATCCTTCCTTCATCAATATTATATATAATAGGTAATATGTAAATAATTGGATGCAAGTTATATATCTTAAATTATAATTTTTTTGAATGAAAGTTACAATATTTTCTTGCATGATTTACATCAAATTGTATGGTTTTATCCAATATATATATGTATATATTTGGCTAATTTAATAATTTTCCATCCATATATATATATATATTTGGACTACAAATAATTTCCTTGTATTCTATGCTTATAATAATATTTGATTCCATAATTTTTACTAAAATTGATATAATTATACAATAAATTATGTTATTAATATTTCATGTTAGTTTTATTTCTAGATAAAGTGGGGGAATTGATTAGAACCCTCATTCATAATTAGTTTTTTTTTCTTTTCTTTTTGTAACAAGAAAAGGAATATGAGTTGAAACCTTAAAATTTATTATATAACCTTACTTGAGGAATTCAGGGTTAACAAAACTTTTCAAAATCATACAAGACTACTAACCAAACTACACTAATAATAAAATAATATAAACAAGAGTCATCATCTCAAAATCCTCTAGTTTTCTTAAAGAGTAAGGAAAAAAACCAAGAGTGAGCTAAAATCATCCTCCTTCCCTTTTGAGAAAGAAGAGTCTCCTCATTCCATCAAGTGTCGACATTAAAATTAAACCCTTTACTTACAAATGCATTATTTTTTCTTATGACTTCCTCTCACTATGCATCTTTTTTGAAGAATTGGTGAGATATAATTTATTTAAATTAAAGGAGAGGAAAAACCAGATTGATTTCATAACTCTTGTGCAAAAGGAAGGGCCTTGACCTTGATAATATTTTCCCAAATCAAATCTTTAGAACCATATTTAAGAGGAAACTTAAAAATGGATAATTTATTAGCATTATCAATCCCCTTCTTTTCCTTTTTTCTTCCATACTTTGACTCTCAATAACCTTTGGGCCCAAAATTTTATTTTATTTTAAAACTTCCTATTTATAAAACTATAAGAATTTTTCTACACACTATTCATCTTCCTTAAATTCCATAGTATCATAAAGTGCACACATGATTGCTATGATTGCAAGACAACAAAATTCTAAATTATTCTAGAATGATAGTAGACCAACCATATATATCAAACTGGAATAAAAAATATAAACCTACAAATAGTAGTTAGTCGAGAATAAACATAAAACTAGTGTCCACTATTATGTTGAAAGATGGAGCTCAAGTTTAAGAACAACAATTATTTGTATATGCCACAAAGAGCATTTACTTTGTAAAAGAAATGAGAGATATTCAAACCACCATCAACTTCTTTACATTCACACCTCAAGGATGCCTTCTCAACAACTCTCAATTACCACATTGTACTTGAAGGGATGCAACATTCTATAGAGAAAAGAAATATATCAAAGGTTTAAACTGCACAACTCCTCATGACTTGGTATTTATTGGGTGTAATCCATTCTAGAATAGGTAAAAAATCTCTTCATTTTTCTCAAGTAGTTTTATTTTATTTTTCTTTAACACTACCTGCATCAACCTCCCAACTATCCTTGATTCTAACTGAATTATGCCCCTTTTCTCTTTATACACAGGCTCCCTTAACTATCCCCAATTTTCCACATTGAGAGGGAAATCTATTTTCAAAACTAAAAGAAAAGATAAATTCTATTACCTACACCCACACTTCCACTCCTTCCTCACTCTCTAAGCTACACACTTTCTTTTTTCTTCTTTTTTATATCAATTCCATCTTTTAAAAACTCAAAGATTATAATTGAATTTCCTCCCCTTAACTTCCTGGCACCTAACAATTTCTTTCTTGCCAACAAAAATGTATGTGAGCTGAGTTTAATTTGGCATCAAATCAAAATTTAAAACAAAGCACCAAACACAAATAAAAAGAGCAAACCCAAAAATTGGGAAAAGCAGGTTGATGCTCCTACATTAGACTCCCTGGGTGAGTTGTTTGTGAGCATAGCTCACAAAGGGCCCATTTGGGTAGTGGACTACCCTTTCAAGTTGTAAGCACTTGCATCATATCCACTATGCTTAAAACGACAATCGATAACCATTACTTCTTTCTTTTCTTCTAGCAGATGGTCATAATAGTTCCTCCATTACATAGTGAGATGAATGCCATTGCTTCCTGGTCATTTGTGGGTCCATGTCCACCATACATCAAACTCCTCTTCCCAAATAATCCATGCATTCTCTTTCCACTTGTTGGCCTCATCTCATCCCAAACCATCAGGAGAATTAAATCCTCTTGGTTTATTGTCCTCCAGTTAAAATTGTTATTTTCACACCCCATCTCATCATCTTCAACATTTTTTGGCCACTCTATAGATAGCCTCTTATTGCCGTACCTTTCGCATTCTTTTTGCATTTCCCTCAAACAATAATCAACTCCAACATTAGTATGAAAAAAATTCAATAAATTAATGATGGTATTTAAGAATGCTTCTTGTCTCCTCTATTGCACTATGTTGTTTGGATTCCGTATACCTCTCCATTGCAATCATTGCATATCCATGAAAATCATCTTAAATTATTTCCAAGGGTTTTGAAAACTGAAATATTACCTCATCATTGGCTGCTACAAAGTTTTTCCCACCTACTATTAGTTCAGGCCACTCTTTCTCAACGACCTCAATTTGAAGTGACAGGTCATCTTTCACATTCTACTTTGTTGTTTCCAAACTCTATCCATGCAAATTATTTACCATGTAATCATCTTGGAATTGTTGTATTGAACTTTCCTATATTTTTGTATCCTTCATAATACCAATCTCTATTGCTACCCCAAATTTTTGTTTCTTGCTTGTCTACTACAATTTGGTTGTCCTCTTGTTCTAATATCTCCCTTTCACCCAATAATGCCAATTTATTCCACATCTGTATGTCCTTCCAAAGACCAATACCTAGCTCAACTTCACATTCATTTGTGTCAACACATGTTGTTGTCTATCCTACTTGCAAATCAACACTATTTACATCCTTGCAACATTTAGGAAAATGAAGGATCACTTCCTTGGTTGTTGTTGCAACTTCCTTTGTCTCCCCTCAATTTATAAACTCTTTTCCTGTTATTAACATCACCTTACTACTGCTTCTATGACTATCCTCTTTTGGTTCTTGCAAAGGAAACAAGGTATGTTTGAGACCATCCTTCTCAAAATTGTGAGAATCAAGTTTTTGTATGGTATTTCGGTCAAATTTCCAAGGTCTACCAAGTAGCACGTGACACACATCCATATGCATGATATCACACATAACACTATCCTTATAGATTCCTATTTGAAATTCAACCAAACCTTGCTCATCTACCAAGAACTGATGCCCCTTTTCTAACCAAGAAACTATATAAGGTGTAAGATGTTTAGTTCTCTTAAGACCTAACTTATCCACCATTTCAACAACCACTAGATTATCAGTACTACCACTATCAATACTTAATTTACAACACTTACCTCTAGCCTTGCACTTTGTATTGAATAAAGATTTTATTTGTTCTAGTTCTTTACTCTCCTTTGGTGGCTTCAACAACACTTTCTTGAACAACAAAGACTCTCTAGTCTCAGGTTCCTCATTGTAATGAGCATGCGATCCTAAAATTTCTTGATCCACTTTCACAATCTAATTGCTCCTTTTTGGCCTTGTGTGACATTTAAAGAATTTTAGACATCCCTAACTCTTATGACTAGCATATTGATTGCATTTGAAACATTTACGAGCAAAACCTCTTCCTCGACCTTGATAACCATCACTTCCAAATGATCTTTCTCCTCTATCTTGATAACCTCCTCTTTCAGAGTTAACTTTCCCACTTGAACTACTTGCCTCTCCATCTTGATGGTGCTAATTTCCTCTTTCTCCATAGCCTCATCCTCTACCTCACCCTTGCTGATTTTTCTTCCTCATAATCTTCTCTTCTTCCTTAATGGAAAATTGATAGGCTTCATCAAGAGTTCTAGGAGACACTAAACTCAACTCATCATGTAGGCTGTATTTCAAACCATTAAGGTATCTTGCTACCTTTTCCACATCCTCTTCACTATGGCCTAACTGAATCACCAACTTATAGAAATATTCAATATATTCCCTTACTAACATATCCTTTTACTTGAGGTTCCACAATCTTTTGAAAAAATTGATTTGGTAGTCTCCCAGAAGGAATTTAGCCTTCAATTTGGAAACAATTCAATCCCAAAATGTTATCTTCTCCTTGTTCTTCTTTCGTCTTTTAGATTGTATGTAATCCCACCACATAGTAGTGTGGCCTTTGAGTCTTGTGCATGCAAACTTGACTCATTTTTTCTCTTCCATTTCTTCGTATTTGAAATACTCATCAAGATCACTGATCTAATCAATGTTTACTTTTCCATTGAGGCTTCTTGAATAGATGGGAACCTCTATATTGGGCTTGGATCCAACCCCCATGACTTCTCACAATATTCTTACCTCAACCCCATCAAGGTCTTCTCCTTTTCCATGAATCACCTCTTCTCTAGTTGACTACTCTTCTTCTTCATTATCACTTATATCTCTCATAGGTAACCCTCTTCTCTATGCTTGCTCCATGGCCTCCCTTCTTGTCATGAGATTTTGAAACATTTCAAGAACCCCTTCCTCCATGCCTCTTCTAGCACCTCCTCTAGCACTTCCTCTTGAAATTATTCTTGGCAACATTTTTTCTCAACTTCACCCTTCCCAATCACTTATGGATTTGATACTAAAAACTAATGGCATATAAGACAACAAAAATATTATTCTAAATAGTAGAAAACCATATATATTAAAATAGAATTGCAAAACATAAACCTAAAGATAATATTTAGTCCAGAATAAACATAAAACTAGTCTCCACTATTATGCTAAAGGACAAAGCTTAGGTTTAAGAACAATTATTCAAGTATATGCCACAAAGAGAATTTACTTTGCAAAAGAAATGAGAGATATTCAAACCATCATTAGCTTCTTCACATTCACACTTGGATGCCTTCTCAACAATTCTCAATTACCACAATGAAATTGAAGGGAGGCAACATTCTACAAAGAAACAAAAAAAATATCAAAGGTTTAAACTACATAGCTCCTCATGACTTGGCATTCATCGAGTGTAATCCATTCCCAAACAGGCTGAAAATCTCATCTTTTTTCTTGTATTTTTCTAAATTCTTTTTCTTTAACACTTCATACATCAACCTCCCAACTATCCTTTCTTCTAACTGAATTATGTCTCTCTTCTCTTTCTACACAGGCTCCCTTGACTATCCCCAATTTGCCACATTGAGAGGGAAATCTGTTTTCAAAACTAAAAAAAAAAACTTCTATTACCTGTTCCCACACTTCCACTCCTTCCCCACTCTCCTCGATGCTTTCTTTTTTATGCCTTTTTATATCGATGTCATCTTCTTTTAAAAACTCGAAGATTATAACTAAATTTCCTCCCCTTAACTTCCTAATTCCTAGGTGTTTCTTTCTTTACAATGTGGATGTATGTGACTTGAGTTTAATTTGGCATCAAATCAAAATTTAAAACAAAGCACCAAACACAAATAAAAAGAGCAAACCAAAAATTGGGAAAAGTGGGTTGATGCTCTTGCATCAACAAACCTCAACCTTAGCATCACTTGATACATCCAACTCACCATCACTTCCTCTCCTTAAAGAATAGGTAAGGTTTTAAAAATTAATATCTATACATTTATAAAACATTATTTTTTGGGTAGCAATATATGTCATCTAATCAATTGAAATAAAATATATAATTAACACTCCCTATACAATTTTCTACATTGAATTCTCTTAAGATAATTTATTTTTTAAATTTTTTTACCATCATATATTAACATGTACAACTTTTGATTTAAGAAGATTCATATTAGTTTTTATAGTCTAGCATACTACGAGAACCTATAAAATTAAGTTATAATCTTAATTAAACTTGATTCTTATATAATTATATATTATTAGTTTGAATAAAAAAAAAATATAATGTATATATTAATTTTAAAAAAAAAATACTATGAAAAAGTAAAACACTTTTATGGCTAGATTAAAAACACAAAACTACCAACCTAAGAATTTAAAAATATATTATGAATCACCGTAATGAACATATTGAATATAATTAATAACATTGAAAATGATGATAATCTTAATGTAGATTATGAGGGTGACAATTCAAGTTATCCTTTTAAGCAATTCTTTATTACATTTTACTTTAAATGTTTTAATCTAAAAGTAAATCTCAAATAAAAGATGTGTTTTAGTTGGTGTAGAAATATAAAATCATCCACATCCTAAACATGCTGATTTTATCCTCTTCTGATGTTAATTAAATAATGTTATTATTTAATTAATCTTCACAATCATCTTAAAATAACTAATTAAAGAAATTCAAATAATTTATTTAATTAATTTATTCTTTAGATCCCTCAAATCCTCTATATGCTACCTTTAATTCATTAAATTTAAAATTTATTTAATTGAGCTCACATTTCACATCACTAATCTCAAAAATTTAGGTAAATATACTATTTATTTAATTATCGCTTTTACATGTACATGACCTATGGTTCTCACTTCCTCATAAAAATTTATCATCAAATTCCATTGATCCATTTTTCCAAGAAGATCTTGAACCTTCATATTGTTTCAAAAAAGAATATTTTGGATTTGAAGAAAGGTCATTTTTAGTCTTCACCCTTCATCCTATAATAAGATAATATTGACCATTCAAATTCCATTAATTTTGGCCCTCTTGAAATTAACCAATCACAAGGTGACACTTGACGCTTCTCCCATTTCTCTCAATCGACCTCATCCAATGGTCGTGTTGATGTGTGTGTTGGTCATAGCCACAAAGATGAAATTTACAACAAATTTTATCTCTCTTAAAATAAAATCATAGTATGAGAACATAATTTAACTACCCCAGTTTTTATTATCAACTCTTGACATATTAAATAACTTAAAAGTTAGCTGATGATACTATTTAACAAGGGATTTTTATGTTTAGGAGTCAAATAATAGGGTTACTTAACTAAAAAATGAGTTCAAATCCTTTTAATCATAAAAATATAAGGGAATTTTTAAGTCACTTTTGATATTCATATGCACATGACAATATATTTGTACTTATATATTTATAATAAATCAAGAAAAAATTAATCTATATGAAAAGAAATCATGAAGGAAACTAAGAAATACTAATAATTTATTGTTAGTACCATAGTTATAAAAAATTTATATCATACTCAAAGTGGTTTATTTATGACCCTTTTATAGACACAAGACATAAAAAAATTAGTTACAAATGAATGGCTCAAAGATGAGTGGTCATAATTCATAGTAAAAGAATATTAACATAAAAAAAAAATGTAACAATAAATATATCTTAGGAATATTCACTTGATGTAAAATTATCCATCAAGATTTATGCCTTGTTGCGTTGCTCATCATCCATTTCAACTAGAATTTCATCCTTTTCAATTTCTCATATTCAATAGTCCTTGTATGGTATTGGTGCTTTAATCATGACATCCCAATAATACTCTTTCATGAATTTATATCTAAACCATTAGAATCCAAAAGGATCTTGTTGGACCTAGCATTTTGATAAGTAGTCATTTTATATTCTTTTATTGCTCAACTCATTTTCATCATTTTATTAATGACCTCCATTTTGAAATCCTTAGCTAGTTGATCCAATTTATTCAATGTGAGTTTTATAAATTCAACTAAGACATCATCAAAATTTTCTACCTTATCTGGTAGAACCATTAGGTTTTTTACCCCTTCAATTAAATCAATTTCTTCAAAATTTAACTCTTGCAACTTAGCATTTAGATTTTTTATTGCATTCAATGATCAATTTCTCCTCCCAATTAAGTAATTGTAGCCATCATCTAAGTTGAACAATGCACTAATCATCCATTGTGTTATCCTAAATGAGAGTTTGATCATCAAGATGCTCCATCACTAGGAGTTTGAGGAGTTCAATTTTATTATTCTCTTACCTATTGTTGCATTCGTCCAAATATTTTTTGGTTCTTTTCTTGTAGGATTATGGTGGAGTCTCAGGAGTTGAAAATAATATGAAGACTCCTTCTTTCACTAGATTATTAATCCATTTTTCTATGGTACTGGATATATTCTTCATCTTATTCAAGGACGATCTCTCTACTTGTGTTAGATGTGTTGGAGGAGTATATGTTCCACCTTGTCTTAGTAGGCCCACAAGTTTAATGTAATCCTTGAGTTGTCCATTATTATTCTTTGATTCCTTTTTTTCTTGTTGTTCTACATTAAAATAGTTTTAGTTGTAATTTAGATTGGATTTCTTAAATCTCCAACTCCCTTGTAGTGTGCGCTACACTTATTTTAGATATTGATAATCAATTAGGCTCATATCCTCACATTTTTTTTAATGTGAGTGACAATTTATGCAATTCTAGACATAGTCACATCCCTTGTAGCATAGGATATTATTTTGGGATTTCTCTTAGGTTTGGGAGTGTTAATTTTGCTAGAAATTTTCTTAAAGTCCATGGGAATTGCACTCACTTGAGATTTTTTTCTTTGTACTTCTACTTCAAGCCAAGTGGATTTATCTATTATCTAGTAGCGTTACTATTGAGAAATAGTGCCTCAAATGTACTGGCATTTAGGTGAAGTTACATCAGGCTAACAGAGAAATTTTGGTGTGACAGGGTGGTGTCAAAGGGAGTTGTTATAGAGTCTCCTCGTTGCCTCAATAGATTGTCTGAGTTTCATCATCGATGAGAGTTAATCATTTCAACAAGACTTTTCAAAGGGTCTCCTCGACAACCCAAAGCTTTGTCTTGGTCTTCGTCAGTGTGACTTGGCTCTATTGAAGGGAATCTATCTTGAGTCTCTTCAATGGCCCAATGGTGTGTGTGGGAAGCCTATTGAAGAGAGTTACCTTTATCAGAGGGACTCTACATTGGGTCTCCTCGATGGTCTAATAGTTGTGGTGGTTGGCTAGTGGTGGTGACATGGTGTCATGCTAGAAGTGGGGACCACTTGGATCTTGTATTGGAGGGAGATCCTGTATCAAAGGGACCTTGGGTGAACTTCTTTTGATGAGTCGATGGTGGAGAGATCACATGGGACAAGCCAATAAACTTCATCGAAGTGACTTCCTTATATTGAAGGGAGACGATATGATGTCTCCTCAATATGGTGATGAGTGAATCGATAGCTTGTGAAGAACGTCTTGGTGGGTCCTATTGGCATATGATGAACACATGGCAGTATTAGCTTCATCAGAGTGACATTCTAGTTTTAGTGGGAGATGCTGTGATGTCTCATTGAAACATCGATAAGTTGCTCACTTCACATCATTGTTGTAAAGCAGATGGAGTGATGCAAAGTAGGGTGGTTGTATTCAAACTAACTCAAACAACTCTTTGCTAAAGTCTTTACACAAGAAACAAAGTGAATTTCTTCACAATCTTCCACTATGCCTTGTAAGACAAAAAACACCCCTTTTTCTGACATAATTTGCAGAGAACAACTCAATCCCACAATCTAAAAACTATTTTAGATACCCATTATAGAGTTCTAAAACATATTCAAAATTTAAGGGTGGTTTTTTTTTAACACAAGACCTTAAAATTGACTACCCCATTTGTCAAGAGGCTCAATTAGGCTTGTTCAACTAGGAACCTATTGGTTTTACAATCTCCCAACCTCATCTCTTCAAACCAAAACATTAAACATTTAAAATATGGCCTACCTCAACATTTCCAACCATTTCAAACACTTCTCAAGAGTTTTCCCACAAACCCTAACTTCTATGCTTCTATCTTGCCCAAAACATGAGGTTTCCAACCTAGGGCAACAACGAATCTTCACTAAATCTTATCCCATACTCCTACAAACACCAAACAAAAAAAAAACCTAACTACTTCCATTCCACTAGTTCTTAGGCCATTTCACTAGTGGAATGGCTCAAAACCTCATTTTCTTCACTCAAAACACTAAAACCTAGGGTTTTAAAGCAATTTTTAGAAAAAATGTTCTAACTCACACAAACTTTGATGAAATCAGATGAAACAAGATTCAAATAATAGCTAGTTCACTCCTTCATCAATATCAATGCACAAATGATCACTCTCAGGATGTACCAAATGCTGTAGCAACAAATTTTTCTTCAAAAATGTAGGAAAATAGTGAATCTCTATTACTCAATCTTCCAAATGTACATCACAACCCTGTTTCATCCATTACATGGCTTATTTAAGCATTAAAAATCAAAACCAACCATTCCTAACTGACTTTTGAAAGACCAACTGTTCAACTTCCCCTTTTAGACACAAAATACAAAAATTACAAACTTTCTTTGACAACTTTTGCAACTTTTTATGACATTTAATTAAATTGACTCCAAAATGACTCCAAACCTCTTAGCAACCCAAAACTGACTCAAATACACATGAAATGGTCTAAATAGACCTTATTACAAACCAAAAAGTGACTTAATTATAAAACCTAACATCTAACCCCGTTTTTACATCATGAAAACTAGGTGCCCTGCACCATGGAGCGATTGTTTTTCGAAGGGACAAAGGGGAGTTAGAGGGACATAGATTGAAGTCTCTTCATTGTACCAATATGACTTCGGTGGCGGGAAGGTGGTGACGGTTAAGCTATTCGTGGATGTTCGTCTGTTATGACAATTTCCTAGAACGAATGGGTGAATATTGAATGGACATTTGAACACTCTATGATTGTGGGTTGGTTAGAGGTTAATCTACGTTGTATGTAGTAATGAAATTGTAACAATACAAGGATTTTTTTGATCAATCTGTGATTGAACTGAGACGTTGATTGAGGGAAATATAATACTGTCAGATTCTCTCTAGAGATGGAACAAGATGTAAATCTCCTGTAAAGGCTTAAAGCTTGTAATTTTATTTCTATTGTTGAATAATACAATGGTGATATAGGCTTTTGGAGTGTGGGGTTTTTTACCCGTAAGAGTTTTCCCCATGTAAATCTATGTGTTCATGTCATATGTTCTATCATTCATGTTTCATTATTCTATTTATTGAATCTATTTCATGCATGTGGTTGAAACTGGTTAAATTGCATGAGCTTTTCTCATAAGGATTAATGTGGGAAATGAACTATGTCTGATTCCGCTTTCTAGCATAGTAGTATTTGTTTTTTGAGGCAATCTAAAGAAATAAAAGTTACCGAAGGTACCTACTATTCTCGAATTCTCTTTCTATGATGAATAAATTTCTTAACAATTCTCCTTGAGATTTTTTCTATTTTTCCTATTGCCATGCTTTTAACTCACTTCCCTATTATTCCGTTTCCAATTTATTTACCATTGAACTAGGTGTCTTCTCTTGTCCTACATCAAATTCTTGGGTTGGATTTTTAATCACTAACTCTTGAAAAATTTCCTCTATTATTTCTTGTTGAGTTGTTTAGATTAAGGTTTTTGTTAGGAAATAGAATCACCCACACCCTCATTGATTTGGACCTCTTTGGTTTCACTAACCTCTTTATCTTCCACCTTTATTTAGATATATTTAATAATTGAATCTACTTCTTTATTCAATTCATTAGCAATGGGATGAGTAGAAAAAATAGGTTCTACTTCATTTGTAATCTCTTCCATGATTTCTTGGAAGGAGATGTCATTACCTTCCTCTTCTTTCCAAGGGGCTTCATGAAGAATATATTCTTTTAAATCATGATATTTTATTTTCTTGTTACCTCCTATTGATAATCTTTCATTTATTCCCACTATTATGCTATTCAGATGGTGTTATACAATGAGGGAGAGATAAAAATAACATGCGTTTTGTTGGTGATTATGTTGGTATTGCCAACAATAGCTAATTTTATGGTATAATAGGGCTTACTAATGCTATTATAATTTGGATGATCCACATTGGAGGAGTGAAGGGTGTTGGTACAATAGAGATGGTTACTTATGGGTTTTTTGGTCTATCATTGGCCATCAACTATGAGTTGCCTTAAACTATGGAAACTATTTCTCCAATTCTATTTTGAACTAGCATTTTCTTGTCTTGTTTATCTATCTTCCTCTTTTGAGGAACATTATTTTTATATGTGAGGGTGACTCCTTGTGATTTTAAAAAACTTTATGCATTGATATAATTAGAGGTTGTTATCATGTAATACACTTTTAGTAAGGGGCTATATTTTTTATCCTTTGAATTTATCATATTGTGACTTAGAAACTAGTGCATCATTCAATTTTTGCATATCATAGGCTATATGTAGGATGGATTCATCATCCTTGACTTGATGTAGCACTTATGCGTGTTAAAAAACTTCATCTAAGTTGTTTTTAATCTACAATAACTTGGATTTTTGAATTATTTATCCTCTATATAATTCTCCCAAAAAATATCCAAATGAGGAATAGGAAATAAAATAGATGACACCCACATTTCCATTCTACCAAAAGGGTAAAAAATAGGTCTAGGTTCATATAAATAGAAGTTATATAGTTTCATATCTACTTTTGAATCTTTTTCATATGACAATGTTGCACATGCATAGTTGTAAAGTATAATGGCGAAATACAACTGACTTCTATATTTTGACTCCACATGGGCATGAGTATCCACAAGTTATCTAGATAATTTAAGAAAGTTGATCTTATCTATTGGATACCTAGGTAGCCTATATGGAGCATGTAAGACCCCACTTTTCCTATGACTAATACCCAATCTAATTTGTTATATGTTTCCATAAATAGGTGGTAAGTGGTATTTTGGGCAATAAATAATGTAATTATTTGACAATATTATTGTATTTAATTTTGAAATTGTTTTATTATCTCTTCCATGAAGGTGTTAAACACTCTTGAAGTGTAGGATATAAATTGAAATTTTAAATGAAATTATATGTAGTAAAATCTTAGGATATTCAATTGGAGAATTTATGTGAAGTAAATTGTTGCTTATGGTTTCATTGGTAATGTGCATGAGATAAAGGATATTAGTACAAGAAGGGGAAACCATCAAGATAAAATCAAAACACATCTTCTTGTGGATATGAATTTGACCCCTTTTGGCGCTTAGAAATAAACAAAGTTAATTTGTTGGGATTAGAAAGAAATAGAGTTAATGTGTTGGTAGATTAAGGTATGAGGGTTGACATTAAAAGGATAGCTTAATTTTGATTTGCGAGGGAATTTAATGTTGAGTCATGTGGGTTTGAGTGGGGTTAGGGTTTTAGGAACCCCTATCTAAAATTGAAATTCAGATGGATCCTTAAATAGGGCTTTAAAGAGGGTTGTTGGCCAATTTCCTTGGTTGGGATGCAAAAATAAACCCCCTAGGGTCTATACCATAGTGGTAGGGGTCAAGTAGTGTAACGCCCCACCACGCAACCCTAGGGGAAGTTGCTGTTTACTAAATAAACAAACTATTTTTTTTTTTTGAATAAGAGCAACTAACATGCAAGTTCACTTAACCATTGCCAACCAATCCCCTAAGGTTACGAGACTGTGTTACTTAACCAAACAAGAAACATGAATTAAAACCATATTATATAATTACTTAACAAATAAAGTTCACATACATTCCATTCATAATAATTTTACATCCAAGAATATGAAGTACCACATGATTCCAATAATATAGCTTACAACATGATTACAACACTCATTCCCCGAATGAGATGAACCCAATAAGTATGATTACATATTACAAATTCCACCTCGATAACAAATGAGGGGTAATAAAATTACAATATTAACTTAAATGAATAAAGCGTGACATGAAACTAGATCCCACGAGCTCTCCAACTAGAAATCTCGTCCACACGAACAAGAAGACAACCCAACGGATTAAGAAGCACGTGCCACAACCAAGAAATCTTTTCCTCAAATTGGAAGATTCCAAATTTGATGAGATTTTTATTTTCTCAAATAGGGTTTTTTCCCCAAATTGGTCAAAACCCTAAAAATCCCACTCACTAAGTTTATTTTAAAAACATTTTGAAGATATTTCCAATTTCTCCATTTTTAAAACAATTTCTAATTTCTTCATGCATTTTTCCAAATTCATTAAAACAAAAGCCTTTCAAAGTTGCAAAGAAATGATTTTATCAACAATTTCCAAAAGTGAAATAAGAAAACACTATCATTTATTTATTTATTTATTTTAATTTAACCCTAACTATTCAAACAAGGTTTTTACTTTTATTTTAATTAAATCTTAATGTCCAATATGATTTCCATTTTCGTTTTAAATTTGAAACTAATATATAATAATGCCAAAACAACTATTTTAATTAATATATCACCATTAATCTAATTATCATTAAACTCAATCTAATTTTATTAATTACTCAAATCAATCAATAACCCAAAAATTATTTTATTAATTAAATCAAATAAATCAATAAAATAAATCATATTTCAACATTGCAACTAAATATATTTAATCATCAATTAAACTACACCTAACATTTAATAAACTTTAAAATTTGAAATAAATAAATACTCAAGGTGAAAATGACCAAATTAAAACAACTAACCCGACGACAACCTGACAACACGCTATGACTAGGGTGACGACTTGGCACAGAAAACCTAGCTACTATCTCCCAATCGATTACCGTTGGTCAATGGACATGCTCAAACCTGTGAAGCTAGGTGGAGTCGATGTCATGTACCTGTCAACCTGCAACCAAGAGTATGTCAAACGT
>VDFB02141511.1:0-16920 GCA_007258455.2 Sequoia sempervirens
CACTATGGGATAGTCGATGTGAGAGGTCTCACTATTTATATTTTGAAGAATATTTTGTTAAACCACTAATGAAGTTGCTAGGCTATTCATATGATCACAATTTATCCCCTGAGGTGCAGAGATTTTTGAGACTAAAGGAAAACAACCCGAGAGGAAAGGTGGACCATAATTGGGGAGATTGGTATTCCTTCTCCAATTGCACAGTAATAAGGGTTTATGGATTTGAAGGGGTTCCACATTTTCTACTCCGATTGGTTCCTAAAAAATTTGCTTATTTGGAAATAGTATGACAATTAGCAAGGTTTGATACTAAACATCTCAAGAGTCATAATAAACAATCACTCTTGCCTAGCACTCTTTGTTTTGGAAATTTCACAGTATGTGCCATTCAAGGATATGAAGAAATTGATACTAAATTAGCTCATTACAACCTTCCTCTTGGGTATGAAAGAAAGAAATTTGATGCAGAGGGATTTATTCATCAAGCAAGATTAACTCAGAATTTGTCAGGGTATGAGCATTGGTTTGCACTTGATGATGTGATCAAGAACTGAGATGAAGCTTCCACTGGTGAGAGAATGGCTTCATATAATAAAGTTGTGCTTGTAGAGGAATGGAAGAGAAAGAATGTCCCATAATATAGAGAAGCATTTGCTGATATAAAAGATCCCTTGGCTAGGATTGAGTAGCTTATTGCTCATATGAATGAAATAGTAAAGATGTTCCCTCATACATTTTTGATACATCTCATATGAGTTACATAGGAATGCAAGCTGAGGATGTGGAGCCTTTGGATCACATACCCCCACAACCCAACCCTGATGTATATTTCTCCACTGACAATAGTGAAGAGGAAGGAAGTGATGAGGAGAGTGATGGAGAGGAGCAACCAGTGGAACAAATAAAGGCCCCTGTGATTACACAATATGAGCCCCCTTGGGAACAAATAAAGGCCCCTGTGATTACACAATATGAGCCCCCTCAAGAACTTGTAAAATTTGAAACATCAGATAATTTATCTGATGACATTAGGGTCAAGGATGGTCATAAATTCATTTCTGATAATGATTTTGTTAAAACTCTTGAGTTCAAATCATTTTTCTATGAGTATAAGGGGAAGAAAATAATATAAAAGGAGTGAGAAATTACTCTTGAAAAGGAAGTTGATGCCTTAGAAGAATTGAAAAAGGAAGTTGATAGGGAAATGCAATCCATCACTCCTGAAATAGGTAGAGAATTACTTCAATAGGTTGAGGTACTACTTCTACCAGGATGGGACATGAGCTCAACAATTATGTTCAACAGTTTTAGAAAAAGAGGGGATACAACAATGAACTTATTACAGGAAGCTAGTGATAAGATATATTCAGGGTCTGGATACAATCCAGATGAGGATGCCTTTCTTATTTGGTCACTATACCCTTATGAGAAGAGGTCAATAGTGATTGACAATCCTAATCAAGTATTTGGACACCTTTTGGTCAAAAGAGTTGCAGACACTAATCCCTTAGAAACTATAGAGCTGAATGTCAATGTGGAAAAATTCACTAGAGCACAAATTGAAAAATTGGTCAAAGAGAATGACAAATTGAAAAAGCAATTATCACATCAAATCGAGAAGTCATCTTCCTCTTCTGCTCCATAATTGTATGCTCCATGGCTTGAAAAGGATAAGAGAGTGTTAGATGCATTAGCTAATGCAGCCTATTGGAAAGACTCCCATATGAAAGCCCAAGAAAAGTGTAAAACACTGGAAAAGGAGGTGAAAATCATTAAGTATAATGTTATGTTCAAGATAATCAAATATAGGTTCAATAAGCTGATAAAGCAATCTGACAATTATTGGGGTGTATTTAAGCAAATACAATCAACACTAGAGGAGAATGTCTGGTTACAAGGAATAATGATAGATAAAAAGAAGAAACCTCTAGGTAAACAGATCCTGAAAGACCAAACACTGCAAAGATATAATGACTTGGTGAGATCCCACAACCAATATCAAGAAAGACTCGAAGAAGACCTTAGTTGTTTTAATTTGGTTCCTACACTCCATGATGATACAGGGAATCTTCGAGAAAGGGATGATTGGAAAGAAAAATTTACATAGTTTCTAACAATTGCATTGCAAGAGATCAACGATAAGGATATGGTCTTGAAGAATACTCATAAAAATATTGAGAAATTCATGTACATAGAGTATGATATGAAGGTGGTCATATCCAATGCCGAAACTCATGTAGAACAAGGTTACATCTATCACCTCTCATCTTTCAATCTGTTTATAAATTGGGTAGTGGATAATTTGGGCACAACTGAGCAACAGTCAGAATCGGTCGGTGGTAATAATGTGGACCCTATCATATAGTAAAAGCTTTGAACAGGTCTTAGATGACCATGGGATTTTACTTGGAGATTAAAAAATTGGTACACATGTTTATGATTGTGTTAGTTTCTTAATTTAAGTTCAAAATCATGTTTTGTTATCAAGAGTCATGTCTTTTGGTCTGAAGCTTGTTGCCTCTCGTGTATATAAGAGAGACCAGGACCAAAAGAAGGATATAGGAGAAGATAGTAGGTGACTAGGGATAGCTAAACAATAGAAAGCTTCCATAATGTTTCCATTTCAAAATACTATGTTGCAGATATAATTTTGAGGAAATCAATGAAGGATCTCTGATTTTGTGGCTTTATATTGGTATCAATTGTTTGTTGAAAATATTCAATTATCTGGTTGTCTCCAGTTTAGTATTTCCTTATTATTTAAATTGGTATATCAAGTATATATTCAATTTATCAATGCACATTTGTTGTTCGATGGAGGAGCATCTATTTTCCTCAAACATGCAAAATTTGTCATGTTGCACTATATTTAGCAATTCTACAAAACTTGACAAAAATGACCTGCAACAACTTTTGATAGTTTGCAATTTTATAACTTTTTTGCAACTTTGTCTCTTTTACCCAATTGACTCTAAAATCATCCTAATTCACAGTGAATGGTCTCACAAGACCTAATTAACATAAAATGACCTCCTCAAATGCTAAAATGACCTACTAAGATGCAATGGCCTTCAAATTTGAAAATGGAAGCTTAGGTGCTCCTGCACCAACATGTATGCTATATGTGGGATCATAGACAAGGCACTTGAAGTGTTCAACAAAATTCCTCAAAGAAATGTGGTCTCATGGACTACAATAATTGTAGGATATACACAAATTAGATCTGTTGAAAAGGCTTTAGAAACTTTCAAGCAAATGCAATTTGTAGGTTGTTCCAAAACAACCTATGGTGAATTTGGGATATGTTTTAGAAGTCATTAAAGGGTATCTGAAAATGGTTTTATATCTTGTCTATAGTGCTTGAGGATTGAAGGAATTGAGAGATTGAAGCCTATTTTTTGTGAAATTTGTCTAAGTGAGGTTGAATGGTGCTCCTGATTGCTATCAGGCTCCATGTTGGAGATTCCCATGCTAACAATAGAGACTTTTTTGGCAGATCAATGTATGGATATTGAACCCACCATGTCGGTCTACCAAGATTATGGGACCATTATCCAATCATCAAAAAAATAAGATAAAATCACTTAAATGAAATATAACCTCAACCTATAACAAATCAATGAAAGAATATAATAGAAAGGTGAAGGCAGAGGAAAATTTCTTGGCCTTCGCATAAATTTGATGAAACAATTTTCCATTAACGCAACTCAAGAACTCAACCAAGGTAGCAAAGAATTAAAAATCCAATGGGGGAAATGAACCAATGCTTTGGAAAAGGATTTAGCCAACCACATAACAGGTGGGAGCACATTGTACTAGATAAATCTTATGCAAAATAAGGTGGGGCTAGTCAATTCCATTTCCTATAATGTGGTAAGAGCCACATGTAACACTATGTCGTATCGGGGAACCTTTCCTTGGAGGTTCTAAATGATTTGCCTCATTTTTATAAGACCATGTTGGCAATGCCACTTGGATCATAGTTCTTGGTGGGATTCCAAACCTAGACAATGAGGTGAAGCTTTGGAAATCTCTATAGAGAGAAGCTGCTGCTACCATGATGATATGCTCTCTATCAAGAAATGGAAATCTTAGATTGAAGAACATCTTGCACATTTTTCAGAAGCTCTCTATCAAGAAATGAAAAATGAGGAGATGCTAGAAAAAATGAACAAGGAGACACTAGAACTGATAGTCATAGTGGAAAGGGCACTTTTCTTAGGAAGGATTTTAGTTGCTCTCAGTTTTCATTCAACTTCCCTTCCACTAGTTCTTTGCTCATCTCAACTTCTAGTTTGTCGAGAACAGTTTTAGTTTGAGGGAAAGGATCTTTGACTATCTATATTCTAGTACTGATTTTGATTAACTTCTCTAGATAGTTCCGAAGAAAATACCAATGAGAGGGGTTGGTTTGAAGCCTAAATCACATGACAAAAATAATAGCACCAAATTGAATAAACTAAGAAGAAATATGCACAATCTCTGTAAGAGCTCATAGCATGTGGATATTGTGGATAACTGAAGAGCTTTCAGGCATTCTCACAATAGATCTAAGGGAGGATGATTCTTTATCCATGACAACTCCTTTGAAGGCTTGTATTCTCATTTGAATTGCATATTTTATTTGTTGTGGCCTATGGAGTTGGTTTCATTTCCATGATTCATCTAATCACCGATCTCTTCTTGTAGTTTTCATGAGATTTCTTCTAGTTCTGATTTAAGTCATCATGGTTTATATCTAGATATATTAATAACTGAATGAGAATAAATCATCTAGAGTAAAGAGCTACATTTGATTCTTTCAGTCACTTCAAACTCTTTATTGCCCAATAAATGGAAAAGACAAACATGTTCCCTTTCAACCTTTCCAGTCCATATTAATCATGGAGATGTAATTTGTAAGTATGCAGAAAAGTATCAAAGGGGAGCCAAAATGTTAGAGATTTTCATAGGGCCTATGAATTAGCTCTTGTTGTTTTTATATGAAAATATTGCTCTTTGTTTTCTATTTATAATATCTATTGGTGTCATTTGGGAAATCCTATTTTGGGGAATTTAGTAAGAGTTCTCAAACAAAGTAGGATGAAATCTAGTGTACAACTAAACATTTAAATGGAATTTGAAGCATGATTTTATTTAATTTTTAATCTGATTCCTTAAGGCAGCCTCTTAAAATGCCCTTTTCTGATTGTATATCAAACTACCTACTGCTTCTTTTCTTTTACTACTGCAAGTCACAATTTTAATGTTGTATGCTTGATCCATATCTTGTAGTTTTCTGTTCCATGATTTCAAGGCTTACCATTTATTAGTCTATGATTTGTAGGGTTGGGAAGAAACTGAATTGAAACGAGAGCATGAGGGTGGAGGTCAACTATAGTTAAGGTTTGTAAATTCCTTGAAGCCATAGTTACATCTCTGGAAAGTTACAAAGATGTTGAAAACCAAATCATGATGATCAAAAAAGCAATCCCAATCTTCTAAGTACACGTGTCTTCATCTTGGGTTGTTTTAAACAAGATTTGATTGAGTTTGAAACACCCATTCAGCTCTATTTGGTTCCAAATAAAATTTTCCATATCATCTGAAACAAAACCCCTGAGCTCCATCTACTTCATTCTAACACAAATGGCTAGAAGACTTCACACACCAAGGGTTTTATCGGTCAGACATGTCTTTTGGTTACAACAACACATCAACAGTTCTATTTCTTCATCAACATGAGGATCTTCTATCGATGGGATGAGGTATCCTATTCCCATGATGGTTTGATGGGGATGTCACCCTTGACATCCCCATTAGGCCATCACGAGAACATGAGACCTCATCCTGCTAATAGAAGATCCTCACACCGATGAAAAAAAAACCACCAATCCATTGCTGGAACTAGAAGACACGCCCGACCGATAGACTGATAAGGTGGGGGTAGTCAGTTCCATTTTTTGTAATGTGGTAAGATTCATATAGGTAACACTATGTCAAGCTGGGGAACTCTTCTTGGAGGTTCTAAATGATTTGCATCTTTTTTATAAGACTGTGTTGGCAGTGCCACCTAAATCACAGTTGTTTGGTGGGATTCCAAACCCAGAAAATGAGGTGCAGTTGTGGAAATCTCATAGAGAGAAGCTACAAGCTACCATGATGATTTTTCTAAGGGAATTTATATCAGAGTCTTGCTTAGCATGGCTTAAGACATGTGTAGATTATATTCTCTCTATAGATAGGCTTAGGGGAAAGTATTTTCTTGATCTTGTGAAAAGTGGCAAGGAACTTGCAGAGAATGAGATATTGATCATAGAAACAATGGATAGTTTGGATGCATTTGAAGGGAGCTTGGAGTGGCTAAAAATGGTTTTTGGGTCAAATGTTAAGTTCCCATGCCAATGCGTGTGTGAGATTTTTTTGAAGCACTCAAAGAGTCTATGGGATGAACTTTTTGAAAGCCTATTTGTTAGTAGGATGAAACAAATAATAGCTGATGGATTTGCAGATCTACATGAGAGAGTTAAGGTTGGTAAATTCCTTGAAGCCATAGTTACATCTCTGGTAAGTTACAAAGATGTTGAAACCCATTTGCACAAATTAACTACTAGTGAGGGTTGGCTTGTCAAGAGAGGGGACCTAAAAAGTGTCAATTTACCTGGGTTGATTTTTAGATTTATAATGACAAATGATGAAGACTAGTTTGGTCACCTTAACACTTATTTTGGAACTGAGGTTAGTCAAATAAAAGATACCATAGATGAGAGGTCCAAGAATATTCTGGAAGACCTCCTAAGTTTTCTTCATGCACATAAATCTCCTTCAAGGATAAATGATTTAGCACCTTATTTGCAAGAGAAATACTTCCATTTTATCTCAACATTGATTTTTGAGATTGAAGAACATCTTGCACATCTTTTAGAAGCTCTCTATCAAGAAATGAAAAATGAGGAGATGCCAGAAAAAATGAAAAAGGAGACACTAGAACCGACAATTATAGTGGAAAGGGAACTTTCCTTAGGAAGGCTTTTAGTTGCTCTCAGTTTTCATTCAACTTCCCTTCCACTAGTTCTTGGCTTGTCTCAGCTCTGGTTTGTCGAGAACAAAGCTTCAGTTTGAGGGAAAGGATCTTCAACTTTCAGATACTCCAGTATTGATTTTGATTACCCTCTTCTAGATAGTTCTAGAAGACAAATGCTAATGAGAGGGTTGGTTTGAAGCTTGAATCATAGGATAAAAATAATAGCACCAAATTGAATAAACTGAGAAGAATTATGCACAATCTTTCTACTAGAGCTCATAGTATGTGGATATTGTGGATAATTGAAGAGCTTTTAGGCATTCTCACAAGAGATCTAAGGGAGGATGATTCTTTATCCATGACAACTCCTTTGAAGGAATGTATTCTCATTTGCATTGCATATTTTGTTTGTTGTTGCTTACGGAGTTGGTTTCATTTTCATGACTCATCTAATCACTAATCTCTTCTTGTAGTTTTCATGAGATTTCTTCTAGTTTTGATTTAAGTCATCATGGTTTATATCTAGATATATTAATAACCGAATGAGAATAAAGCATCTAGAGTAAAGAGCTACATTTGATTCTTTCAGTCACTTCAAACTCTTTATTTCCCAATAAATGGAAAAGACAAACATTTTCCCTTTCAACCCTTCTAGTCCATATTAATCATGGAGATGTAATCTGTAAGTATGCAGAAAAGTATCAAAGGGGAGCCAAAAAGTTAGAGATTTTCATAGGGCCTATGAATCAGCTCTTATTGTTGGCGTCATTTGGGAACTCCTATATTTGGGAATTCAATAAGAGTTCTCAAACAAAGTAGGATGACATCTATTGTACAACTGAACTACTATTCCACTGCATTGTAAACGTTAAACCCCTACCATACCTCCACTCCTTTCATTGTACTCTACATGGTTGATATAAGAAGAGCCACTTTTCACTTTATTATTATTCATCCCTTTTGTTTACGTGCTACTCTATTTTTTACACTCAACTTCAAAAGTGATTTGCATGACCCCTCAGAAAGTGGAAGCTAATTTTAAGAGTTCAAATTCTGAAATTTGTATAGAAAACTCAATCTACATGTTGCTTAATATCATTTTTATAGATAAAAGTAAGTTCTCCTGTTAACTATGCAATTTGATAGTGGAAAATTCAAAAAGAACATATCACTTTTAACATCTCATAATGGAAAAGAAAAGAATAAACAGACCTCGATTCCAAGTTCTCTATATAAATCCTTAACTTTTGCAGCACAAGATGGATATGTTTTTCCATAATTATCCTAAAAAAGAAGATAATCACTATTAGTCAACAAGCAACTAGTAAATTTATTAAAAAGAATGGATCATATGGCCTGACCGCATACAGATTTGAAAAGTAAAATTAACTAAAACCATGGAAAGTGACTTACCACAATATTTTGCACAAATCGTGTCTGATGCGAAAAATTGGGAAGAGGTTGCAATCCAAAATCAAGCATGCTTGACTGCTCCATTTTGGTGGGCTACCTTGAAAATAAGGTTTCGGCTCATTGCTCCATTTTGGTGGGCTACAGGTTTTGACTCACTACTCCATTTTGGCAGGCTACATTGAAAATAAGGTCTTCATGGAGGTTTTAGAGTATGTTTATTAAAATGAAAATTATGCTTATAAAAAAAAATTGATCCTTCTTCCTCTTAGATTATTTGGTTGTTTATTCTTATTTTTTGTTTTTTCTCTTCCTTTTGCTTTTTTTTGTTTTTTTCAAGGTTTTTGGGTTTTATTTTTTTAGGTTCTCTTATGGTTTTCATTAACTTTTATTATTTGGTGGTTTTTCGTCAATTTAGAAGAAAATTTTGTGTTCATATGATGACACCATAAAACAAAATATTTATTCCACAAAAAAATATTTATTAGTAATTTTATTTGTAATATTTTATTATTAATTATGGCAGGCTACGATTGAAAATAAGGTCTTGACAAAGGTTTTAGAGTATGTTTATTAAAATGAAAATTATGGCCAAGATTTTAATAATGAGCACATTTATTTAGTTATTTATTTAGTCATTTATTTAGTGATTTTTATTTTTCTAATATTAGTCATTTATTTAGTCATTTTTATTTGTCTAATATTAGTCATTTATTTAGTCATTTAGTTGTGATTTTACCCGATGACCAAATTAGTCACTTATAAATAACCAAATTAGTCATTTATTTTCCAAATACTACTAGTGTTAGTCACGTGACTAAAATTTTTAGTCATGTGACTAAAAGTTTTAGTCACTTAGTCATTTATTTTCCAAAGTCTACTAGTGTAGGGTTTCAAGTACCAACAACAAGGAAGAAGAGATCAAGTAGGTTTTCCAACATCGTAATAGATGACCAATGAAACAAGTTAGCACAAACTTCTATCCCAAGGGTGTAGAATCTTGAATCTCATATGATGGTTGAGATTCCCAATTGGAGGAGGTGAATTTGGGAACTCAAACCAGGGAAGAGGAAAAGCAATTATTTCAAAAATATATGTCGGTTATGCTAGAGTGAATGCAAAAAGATGAAAAGACCAAGAAAGAGTTGAAATGCCAGATATCCCAATTTTTCAGGTTATGCAAATGAACTAATCAACCTTATTTATTAAATTAGAGCTGGTCAATTTCTAGAGGCAATATTAAATAGGGATGCACAACATAAAGATCTTGAAGCTCTAGTTTCTATTGTTAGGAAGATGAAACTAAGATTGAAAAATTGAATGAAGAAAATTTGAGATTATGTGATCATTAAAGTTTGGGCACATGATTGAATATACCTTGTGGACTAGTTGCACTATATTATGTCAAGAGAGGGATATGTTGAAAGTTGAGGTTAACAAGTTAAAAGAACAAATTAAAAGAAGCAAAGCGGCTGAAAAAATGGCAAAGGATAATGGAGAGAAAAAAGTTGTTGATTTGATTGAGAATATGTTATGGTATAGGTTATCTTCCACCATTGACCATGTTGAGGAAGTATGGGAGAGTTACAAAAATTTGAGGGATGCATTTAGAAATCATATATCAGTGGGAAATAAATTGAAGTGTTTCCATTTCAAGTGGTGTGTTCAAATTGTATTCTTGTGATTGATAGAAAAATGGGACATATAATGTCACCCTTTCTCCAACTAATAACTCAAGAATGTCCTAGGAGTCCTAATTGGATTAACTAGAAACCTCACAAGGTGAGTCAATTCTTAATGAGGATGACCTAGAAGGGGTTTATTTTAGCTTTAAGGGGTTCACCACAAAGCAAACACTTGGAAAAGACAAACAAGCATTTAACCTACATAACCTAGTTATGCAAGCTAAATGGGAGATGCAAATGATGAAATTATGCAACATCAAGATAGGATGTGTGTACCTAGGAAGTATGGAGATGTTGTGAGGATTTTGGAAATGCAAAGAAGCTATCCAAATATTTCAGGGAGGACAAAGACGCCCAAGATGGCGTATTAGTCCCACTACTATTTTTCAGGACAGATGCAGAGTTTGCAGATGTCAAAACCGGATCTGAAGGAATCTTTAAAAAATATGCTCGGGAGGACTAAGATGCCTAAGGTAGCATATTATTCCCATTCTAAATTTTTGAAAACTCTAAATGTGATCCTGACTTCCAAGGCTTTCACTTGCTTCTCCTTCGATCTTAGGTTCTAGAACTTCTGTCGGCCTATAGGTGAGTTTTTGTGAAGATGATAACTTTGTAGTGCAACATTGAAAATTTTACAACTCTGCACTCGAAATGATCTTCAAGACTTCAACCTAAATTTGCAATCACAAATATGCAAGATGGGAAGAACTTGTTGTTTGTTAGTAAACGGGGGTTTGCCTCGGTCAAACCCCTTGTTGGTAATTAAACCTTGAAATGAAATAGAAATAATGAAGGAAATGATGAATGAGAAATATGTAATGCTACAACTCAACAAAACCTTGTGAATTTTACAAACTTGTGTGCAATCGTTGCAATGGATATGGATCTTGAACCAAAGGAATGATCTTGAATTGCTTGCTTGAATCAAAACCCTACATCACAAATATTAGCACAACAACACACATGATGCAAGAAGCTCTTTGATATGATACTTGAATCATGATGATGGCTCCAAATGCTTGATGAATTTCTCTTGAATGCTTGAATGCTTGGATTGCTTGGATTTCTTGAATGCTTGTTAGGATAAAATGAGACAAGGAACCTTGTGTTTATACTTATGCTTAATATCTTCAAATTACATCACACCAAGTTGACATATGAATTCATTAAATAAAGGAGGCTAAATCTCACCAGAATTTGAAATTAAATCCCAAAAATAACTCAAGGAGGAATAGCATGTTGCAAGTATGAATGAATATGGTGGTGTTTTCATTAATGTCGTCATTGATTTCAACACAATATAGGTTGTTGAAAATAAATGAAACAAGTGATTGTAGGTTGTGCATGTATAGTTGAGATATTGTTGAGATGTTGTGAGTACATGGAGCTATCTTTATGGTGTTGCAGGTGTGCTGATATAATGGGTTACCAAGTTCTTTTGAGAAATAGTGAAGATAGAACTATGTGTGTGTTCAGAATGTGCTCCAGTTTATGCTCCGCATTTTTTCTGTGATGATCCTATGCTTGTGTAGATATGAAGTGTTGTTTATGGGAATATTTTGGTGTTATATCCTAGTTTTTAGCTTCTAGTTTGATGAATAGTGAAAGTTGTGTTCAACAGTGTGTGAACTGGTTTGGCAAAGTTGTTTGTATGTGGATTGGGAGAAATTTTTATGCTCCATAGTCCTCCGTTGGTTTTTTTAGGTCTATGGTGGTATTTGTATCCTATCAAAGGTGTTTGTGGTTTGGTTCTCCAAAAGATGATTTTCAAAATTACTATGTGTGTCTGTACAGTTTGGATGGATGGATGGGAAGTGTTATGTGTATGAAGATTGCTGCATTTTCTGCAAATGAATCTGAAGGTATCCAAGATGTGTTCCAATGTATGGTGAAGCATGTTCTGTGTTCTGCATGTTATCTTCTTGTTGTGGAAGTGTGTTCTTCAAATTTCATTGGTTTTTTCATTAGGTTTGGCCAACCCGGTGTTTACACATCATGCGAAGGATAAGTATCAATTAAGGAAGCATTTGATTGATCTGAGACGTTGTTTTGGGTCTTGGTTAAGTGTTGGTTTGGTCTACTCTCATTTTGTTCCACCGTGTGAATGTTGAGTTTCCAACCTAATTTGAATTTGTAAAATGAAGCGTGTGTAGCCAACCTTGGAGAAAGTTTCTAAGGTTGAAGATGGTATAAATACAAGTCGAGATGTTATGGATTGATGTATGCAACATGCCACAAGTTTGAGAAGAAAGAGTGTGCAAAAGTGAATTGAGGAAATTGTACTTTAATGTGCTAGACTCCTGAAAGCAGTGAGTGGATTTTCTTTTATCTTTTGTATTTGTAGGTAGTGAGCCTCCCTTTTGGATAGTGAGTTCTATTTGTAGGTAGTGATCCTCTTTATAATTGGTTTTGGAATTACTTTATATTGTGAGTTAATCCTCACTATGGTTTTTTCCTCAATGGTTTTTCCATGTAAATCTGGTGTTTTTTGTGTTGATATTTCTTTTTGTTATTTTAATTTCATGTTCATACTCAATAAAAAAATAAAGTGCATGTGAAGTTGATAATTGTTTGAGATTTGTGAATGTGATTGGTGACAATTGATTCACCCCCCCTCTTAGTTGTCTTGCTCCTTTCAACAATTAGTATTAGATCTTTGGTTCCTCAGAGAAGAGCTTAACCGCTTGAGGTAGATCTGATGGAACACAAATTTTCAATCCCTATGTTTGATGGTACAATGACTAGAAAGTGAAGATGAGAGGTTACTTGATCTCTCTTGGTTACAAGACTTGGAAAGTTGTTGAGACAAAATATGTTGCACCGGCAAGTGGTCCTTCTTCTACAAGTGAGATTTTTGTCTATGAAGAAAATGAAAAGGAAAGGTATGTAATCTATAGTTCTTTATCTAAGACTAAGGGGACAAAAGTTATTTGTTTCAGCACTACATATGAATTTTGGAAAAAATTGGAAGATATCTATGAAGGAAATGATAGAGTGAAATTTTCAAAGAAGCTAACAGCTAAGCGCAGATATGAGAACTTGAAAATGGAAGAAGGTGAAGATATTGCAAGCTATTTTTAGAGGGTTGATATTGTAGTGAAAAAAGTTAAAAATCAGGGTGGTACTCTGATAGATGAAGATGTAATCGAGAAGATTTTGATTACCCTATTGAAGAGTCACAATTATAAGGTCTCAACCATTAAGGAAGTGTATGATCCTAAGAAATTTACTAAAGAACAACTATTTGGCACCTTGGCCATTTTTGAAATGAGGAAATTTGGAAAGGAAAAGGAGAAGAAAAAATAAGCCTTTAAAGCCACTAAGATAGATGATGATCTGGATAGTGAAGGTTCAGAGGAGTTGGAAGCAAATTTTACAAGGAAATTGAAGAATGGTATTAGTAGTATAAAGGTATGCTACCTTTTAAATGTTTTAGTTGTGGAAATATTGGTCACTATGCTTCAAGATTTCCAAATAGAGTTGTACACAAGAAGAACATAGACAATAAAGACAAAAAGGATAAGAAGTTCAAGAGATTGTACTATGTTAGAGAAGTTGCTGGAATTTCTAAAGATGAATCTGATTTTGAGGGAGATAATGATGAATACTTGTTTCTAGCCCTAGAGAATAAATTAGTGTGTATTAACTCTAGAAGATGTGTAAGGGAAAGTGGCCTAAAGAACAAGAATGAAGAGATGGGAGGTACTCTAGTCACTACCTTTCATACTAGAAAAGATGAAGACTATTGGGTGATTGACAATGGCTACTCAAATCACATGACCAGAGACAAAAGTAAGTTTACAAAAATTGAAAAGTATGATGATGGATTATTCATGTTTGGAGATGATTTTGGTGCAAATATTGTTGGAAAAGGAACAATTAGTTTTGATTGAAATCACGGTACTAATAATGTTTAGTATGTTAAGGGATTAATGCATAAAATTTTGAGTGTTGGACAAATGTGTAGAAAAATATTTAAGCTTGTGTTCTAGGATAATACTTGTGAGATCAAAAAAGGGTTCAGAACTATGGTTGCAGTAAGAAGAACATATGGAAACATCTATTAGCTTAAGGTTGTTGATGGTCTGTGCCTAGTATCTCAAGTTAATGAAAGTTGGCTATGGCACCAGAGGATAAGACATGTAAACTTTGATAATTTGATTAGGATTAGTTCAAGAGAGGTTGTTTGGGATTTTTCTAAAATCACAAAGCCTACCAGTACTATTCGCAGAAGTTGTCAGTTGGGAAAACAAACAAGATGCAATTTTAAAGAAAAAGAGCAATCAACTACTAGAATGCTAGAATTGGTTCATACAAACCTCTGTGGACCCACAAGAATAGAAAGTATTAATGGTGACAAGTATTTCATGCTTCTAATTGATGATTATTCTAGAATGACATGGGTTACATTTCTTAGGGAGAAAGCTCAAGCTCTGGATAGATTCAAAGTGTTCGAGGCTAGGGTAGATAATGAAGTGAACTTGAGAATCAAATGTTTAAGGTCTGGTAGAGGTGGATAATTCACTTCCAGTGAGTTTAATACATTTTGTGAAGAACATGGCATAAAGAGACATTTTTCTACTCTGAGAACTCCTCAATAGAATGGAGTTATTGAAAGGAAGAACCAAACTTTTCAAGAGGCTACAAGGATTATAATGAAAGAATCAAATGTATTGGATGTATACTAGAGAGAAGCAATCCACACTGATTTTATATTCTTAATAGAGTTCAGATCAAAGTTAACAACACAAATACTCCTTATGAGTTGTGGACTCAAAGAATCCCTACTGCTAAGTAATTCAAAGTGTGTGGAAGAAAATGTTATATTAAAAGAGATGACGAGACCCTTGGAAATTTTGATGCTAGATGTGATGAAGGTATTTTCCTTAGATATTCAACTAGTAGTAAATCTTATAGATGCTTCAATAAAAGATTGAGGAAGAGTGTTGAGAGTGAAAATGTGAAGGTTGATGAAGATATGCACAAAATAGTTGAAATAAGTGAAGTTGAACCAAATGAACCTATCTACAGATAAGTACAAGAAGAGAATAAGGAGGAAGAAGAATAGATTAAAGAAGAAAAAGGAGCTTCGGAACCTGCTTCTAAGACCCCAAAATATGTACAAAAGAATCATCTTGAAGAACAAATAATTGGAGACAAAAGTGAAGGTGTAAAGACAAGAAGCAAAGTGGTAGCAGCTGAGGTAAATATATGTTTACTTTCCAAGATAGAACCTAAATAAGTGTGTGAAGCATGCAAATATGAAAATTGGGTTAGAGAAATGAAAGAGGAGTTGCAGTAGATAGAAAAGAATCAAACATGGGAATTGGTTCCTAGACCTATAAACAAGAACATAATTGGTTCAAAGTGGGTGTTCAGGAATAAGTTGGATGAGAATGGTGAACTTGTGAGAAAAAAAGCAAGGATTGTATGCAAAGGTTATTCACAGATTGAAGGAATAGACTTTGAAGAGACATTTTCCCCCATGGATAAGAATGGAGGCTATTAAGATGTTTTTGGCATTTTCTGCTTACAAAGATTTCAAGGTATATCAAATGGATGTTAAGTCTATTTTCTTGAATGGAGAATTGGAAGAAGAGGTGTACATGGAACAATTAGAGGTATTTCAGTTATCAGATAAATTAGACATGGTCTATAAGTTGAAAAAGGCATTGTATGGACTTAAACAGGCTACTAGAGCATGGTATGCAAGGTTGGACAAGTATTTGCCACAACAAAGGTTCAAAAAATGCTCTGTAGACAGTAATCTTTACTTCAAAGTTGAAGGAAACAAAATTTTGATAGTGGTTGTGTATGTTGATGATATTATCTTTGGAGGAAATGAGGGTATGTGCAAGAAATTTGTAAAGGAGATGCAAAAAGAGTTTGAAATGTCTATGATTGGTGAGTTGAATTTCCTTCTTGAACTTCAAGTGAATCAAACTGATAAAGGAATATTCATTTCACAACAAAGTATTTCAAAGATTTGTTGAAGAAGTTTGGAATGAATGACTCCAAACTAGTTAGTACCCCTATGGTGACTGGATGTAAACTGCGTAAAGACGATGATCCCCCTAAATTTGATTAGAGCATGTACAAATATATGATTGGTGGACTGTTATATCTTACTACTACTAGACCAGATATCATGCATGCAATATGTTTGGTTTCCAGATTGCAAGAAAAACCTAAAGAAGCACATGTTACAGCTATGAAGAGGATATTTAGATATCTAAAAGGTACTCCAAATTATGGCTTTTGGTATCCTAAGGATATTGATTTCACTTTGAGTGTTTACACTGATGCAGATTGTGCTAGTTCTGTGGATGACTAAAAGAGTACAAGTGGTGGTTCATTCTTTCTTAGAGGAAGATTGGTCTCATGGCTAAGAAATAAATAGGATTCAGTTTCTTTCTCTACTATAGGAGTTGAGTACATTACTGCAACATCTTGTTGCACACAAGTATTATGGATGAAGCAAACATTGAAGGATATAGGAGTGATATTTGATGAGCATATCCCTATCTTTTGTGATAATACAAGTGCTATAAATATTTCAAAGAATCTGGTAATACATTCAAGAACAAATCATATATCTATCATATATCACTTCTTGAGAGAGAAGGTATTGGAGAATGAATTTAGATTGGAGTATGTACCTACAAAGGACCAAATTGCTGATATATTTACCAAGGCTCTTCCAAAGGATAATTTTGAGTATCTCAGGGAGAATTTGGAGGTTATTTCCCCTCCTTCTTTGAACTAGATGCACATGGAGGTGCATTAGTCTAGTAGATCTACAGATTCTTCATTTGTTTG
>VDFB02141514.1:0-23718 GCA_007258455.2 Sequoia sempervirens
AATGTAAAATTGGAAAGTAAGAAAGGAGAAGCTTCGAAGTCAAAGAAAAATCTACTATTGGATTTTTTGAACTATTACATATAGATCTTTGTGGTCCTACAAGAGCAATAATTTTTCAAGGTGATAGGTATTTCTTATTATTAGTTCAGTATTATTCTAGAATAACATGGGTTACTTTTTTCAAAAAAAAATAAAAATCTCTAGATAGGTTTAAAGATTCAATTTTTGGTTGAGAATGAAATAGATATGAAAACCAAATGTTTGAGGTCTGACATAGGTGGATATTTCACCTCCAATGAGTTTAATATCTTTTGTGAGAATCATGGCATAAAGGGGAAATTTTTTTCCCCTAAGACTCTTCGGAAAAATGGAGTGGTTAAAAGAAAGAATGGGACTATTCAAGAAGCTACAAGAATAATGATGAAAGGGGAAAACATAACATAAGTATATTGGAGAGAAGAAATTCATTCTACTATTTGCATACTTAATAGAGTTCAAGAAAGAGAAAATAGGACGAAGACTCCCTATGAGCTATGGTATGGAAGGATTCCTACTATCAAGTAGCTTAGAGTGTTTAGAAGAAAATGTTCTATCAAAAGAGATGAAGATAACTTAGGAAAGTTTGATGAAAGGTCTGATAAAGGTATCTTCCTTGGATATTCTACTAGAAGCAAATATTACTGATGCTACAATGAGATATTGAGAAATATTGTTGAGAGTGCAAGTGTCAAGGTTGATGAAGGTTTACATAAGAATTCAGTGATGATAGATGAACATGAATTAGATGATTCTTGTTACAGAGAAGAAGAAAAAGCTGAAGAAAAAGAAATACAGATTGAAGAGGAAGAAGCTCTGGAAAAGCCTCCTAAAAGTTATAAGTATGTGCATAAGAATCATTCTAAAAATTATATCATTGAAGATATGAAAAAAGGTGTACTGAAAAGAAGGAAAGTTGATGAAGAATAAGTAAATCTATTTTTACTTTATGAAGTTGAACCTAAAACAATTTGTGAGTCATGCAAAGATGAATATTGGATCAAGGCTATGAAAGAAGAATTGTTTCAAATTGAGAATAAATAGACCTGGGAACTTTTCCCAAGACCTGCAAACAAGAATGTGATTGGAACTAAGTGGGTATTCAAAATTAACTAAATGAGAATGTAGAATTGGTAAGAAAAAAAGGAAATGCTTGTGTGTAAAGGCTACTCACAAGTTGAAGGAATAGATTTTGAGGAGATATTTGCTCTAGTGTAAGAAATGGGAGCTATTAGGATGTTTTTGGATTTTGTAGTAGGTAAGGGTTTCAAATTTTATCAAATGGATGTGAAGTATGCTTTCTTGAATGGAGAATTAGAAGAGGTATACATAGAAAAATTCGAAGGATTTTAGTTATCAAAAAAACCAAATATGGTTTACAAATTAAAGAAGGCATTGTATGGATTGAAGCAAGATCCTAAAGCTTGGTATACAAGGTTGGATAGATATTTGATATGTAACAAGGATTCAATATAGGTACTATAGATAGAAATATTTACTTTAAAGTTAAAAAAGATCAAATTGTAATTGTGGTTGTATATGTTGATGACATAATATTTGGAGGCAATGAAGATATTGGCAAGAAGTTTGGAGAGGAAATGTAGAAAGAGTTTGAAATTTATATGTTTGGGGAGATGAATTTCTTCCTTGTATTACAAATAAATCATAAAGATAAAGGTATTTTCATTTCAAAATCAAAGTATGTCAAGGAAATGTTGAAGAAATTTACAATGGAAGATTCTAAACTGGTGTACTCCTATGGTTATTGGTTGCAAGTTGAGAAAGAATGACAAATCTCCCAAGGCTAATCAAAGATAGTATAGGTCAATCATTGGTGGACTACTATATCTAACTACTACTAGATAGGCTATCATGCATGTAGTTTGTCTCGTGGATAGATTTTAAGAAGATCCTAGAGAGTCTAATGTTGTAGTAGTGAAGAGTATATTCAGATACATGAAGGGAACTCTGGATCATGGCCTGTGGTATCCAAAGGGTACTAATTTTACATTGAGTTCCTACACAAATTTAGATTAGGTTGGTTGTGTGGATGACAAGAAAAATACAAGTGGTAGTGCATTCTTTGTTGGATGTAGATTAATGTCATGGCTAAGAAAGAAACAAGATTTACTATCTCTATCTACTACAGAGGAAGAGTACATTGTAGTAGCATCTTGTTGCACATAGGTGTTGTGGATGAGATAAATATTTAAGGATATTAAAGTAGTATATGATGAGCCAATTTCTATCTTCTGTGATTATACAAGTGCAGTTAATATTTCAAAGAATCTAGTAATCCATTCAAGGACAAAACATATCTCAATCTGGAATCACTTTCTAAGAGAGAAGGTTGTAGAGAATGAATTAAATCTTGAGTATGTTCCTAGAAAGGATTAGGTTGTTGATATATTCACTAAGGCTCTTCCTAAGGATAAATTTGGGTATCTTCCATAGAAGTTAAGGGTCGTTTATACTCCTTTGAACTAGATGCATAAGGAGATGCATCAGTCCAGTGGATTTCAAGATCCATTCTTTTGTTTGGAATAATGTTGGTGACTACCTCTTAGAGGGAGTAGGTAGTGGCACTGCTAGTTGTTGCAGTCAGGGGGAGTAAGTTTTGTCAGTGTACAATGGTTTTTGATTGGTGCAATATGGTCTATGATCCTAAGGGGGAGTATACTAAGAAAAGAAAGTTATAGAGCAATTGTGTTAATTTCAAAGGAGAAACATTAGTGATACAAATAATTTTTCCTTTTCCATTGATGTTAAAGGGGAAGAGAGATTCATGTGAAAAAGAAGACAGTTAAAGGAGAGAGTTAGAGAGAATAGTGTGAAAAAGATAACTTGAAAGGGGGAGAGTGAGTAATGAGAAAAGAGAAAAGAAAATAGGTTTGGAGTAGAGTTGTTGAGTTTGTTGATGTTTTTTCACATCATCATGTGTTGCCATCAATTACAAAAGGGAAAATTGTTGCAAGTATAAGAATATTGGTGTTTTCATTGATGTCAAAAAGCTTGTGTTGTCATTTGTGTCAATTGTAGGAGAAGGAAGGAAATCATTTTTAGGGTAGATTTTTGCATTGATGATGCTTTGATTAGTTGCATTATGTTGTCATTAGTAAGCTACTAATGTTAACCTCTAGTATTTCTTTGATAATATTCTATCTATGAATATGTGGTTGAGTATCTATGTTAGTTGATTGCGGGTGATGAGGAAGTGATGTAAGATGATAAGGATGTATCTCAATGCTTGGTTTCCAAGTTCTTTGGAAAATTTGATAGAAAGAGGAAGTGTGTTACAGTTGTTATTTTTTATTATAGTAGTATTTTTGATGTTGCTCTACGTATTCTTTTAAGGAAGATCTTCATGTGGATTTCAGATATATTGATCAAAGGTGTTCAAAGACATTGTATCTAAAATTTGTGTGCTAGATTGTTGTAAAGAAGGTATTCACTTGTGTGAATAGTGTAATATGTATGTGTCTCGATATAGTTTTTCTCCACGCTTCTCCATAGAGTAGTTTCAATTCGTGTGGATTTGAAGGTGGATTAATGGTGTTTCTATCTTTCTTCAAATTGAAGTAATTAATTTTACTTTGGAAGTCAATTTCTTAAGTTGGGTATTGCAAAGGATTTTATTGGATTTTAGGGTGTTTATGAAATATTCTAGGTTATGTTTAGGTTAAATTTGTTGTCTGTGAGGTTTTTTTGGATCAAAGGAAGCATGTGCTTGAAAGTCTAATAGTGTTTACATGGGTAACAATTGACCTTGGTGTTTACACTAATTGTGGTGGATGTTTATTGTTTTTAGAAGTGTGTTGTAGCGTGGTGTTATATATTTGCATCCCAAATATGAAATGGTGTGGTCCACTTTCACTTCTATCTTCTACGAAAGTGTTTTGGCATTGACCTAATTTGAATTTGTGTGGTTGAGGTGCATAGCCAAACTTGGAGAATATTTTCAAGGTTGACAAGAGGTGGATCATGATGGGCCAAAAGTGGCAATACGTATCATAATACGATGACTATTTTTACCCAAAATTTATGAAATGAAAAGGGTTTTTACGGGAGATTCTCAGCTTTCCACCAATATAAATTAGGCTTTACTTTGAATTTAATAAATAATTATTAATTTTCTATTTGAATTATGACTAAAGTCCTGATTGATAGGTTGATTGAAAACATCTATATCTTTCAAATGGTACCACATTTTTTGAATCCAAAATATGTGTCACATTCTATGCTTCGCATACTATAGGATTAAAAAGAAACATTAATTTTATGAAGTTTGACCAAGTTAAGGTGGTCGACATACGTAGTTTTTAGATTTTTTAAAAAGGTTGTAATAAAAAATTCATAATTAATTATTTACTTGGAAAAAAATTACAAAAAATATGCATCACATCGTAAGCATGAGTCCTCTAATTATATCTAAAATCTCAAAAAAATATTATCATTTTATTTTGGTTAGGTGTCGACATACAATTAATCTCTTATTTTTCCTTGAAATTACCACTACATTAAATTTCAAATTTTCACCAATAGATTTAAAAATAAATAATAAACCTAGTAGTTTAGAAACTATATTCACTTTTCTATAGATTATATTCTACATACTTTGAAATAATATAGATAACTTATTCAAATTTTTATGTCAAGTTGTCTAACTCTAATTTTTCTAAATTTTTGCCACATATGCGCCTTTTTCCATGATGATCCCGCATACTCCTTGAGAGGAGGATATAAATATGAGTTGAGGTGTTGAGGGATGTGAAGATAGTTAATTAAGATGCAAATGATCTAAAGTGCAAAGTATTAGAGTGTGAATTTGAGAAGTCAACTGTGAGCTTTCATGTGCTAGATCATTGGATGCGGTGAGTGAAGGTTTCTACAATTCTTCGTTTATGTTGCAAAGGAGTTGATGATATTGCGATGGATTCCCTTATTGCATTGAGACAGATTTCTCTATGTAACATTCTTCTCTGTCTTCTTTTTCTATTCTGGCAATAAGCCTTTGGTAGTAAGCCTTTCCTTTCCCTCTGATACTGAACCCTATTGTATTTGGTGTTGATGTTACCTTATATTGTGAGCTAATCCTCACCATGGTTTTTACCATCTTGGATTTTCCACATAAATCTAGTGTTCTCTTGTGCATGGTTTTGATTTTTTTTAGTTTTAGTTTTTTTTATTTTCATGCTAAATCCTTATAACACATTAAGGGTTGATTAAGTTAATTTGGATGTAAATGTGTATGATCATTTTTAAGGTTTAAGGTACAACTGATTCACCCCTATCAGATGTCATATGCATTCAACAGTCATACACACAGTAGACAATGACACATTTTATAAAGATGGGGAGGAATGTCGTATACCTAGACCCTAGTTGGAAAATTATGGTATATACTTCACTTGATCACTATCATTTTGTTTCTTGTTTTCATTACATCCGTGTTTAGAAATAATTTTGTATGCAAAACCATAACATGCTTCCAACTCAAATGAAGATATTTTATCTACATTCTTTTGAGAAAGATTGGTTTCTTCCCTAGCATGCAAGTGCTTTTTAAGATTTTTAAAGTTAGACATATTCCTCTCATGAGGGATAGGAGTTAAAGATCCCTCATCACCATCATGGGGTGATTTTTTTGAATCCATTGATATCGAAGACACAACACCAGATTCTTTAGATTGTGATATTTGTACTCTCCTATAAAGGAGGGTGTAAAATCTAATGAACCCTAACCATTATCTAAGATTTCTTTTTTTAGGTGAAAGATAACTAGAAGTATCATCAACATGTATAAGTTCTAATTTTGAATTTGGAATCAATATATTAAGAGAGTTGGAAGTATTATGTTTGGATTTGGCTTGTAACTTATAAATCTCTTCGTCTACTTTAACATTGTACATATCTTATTATATTTATACTTCATCTCATAGTGAAGAGTATACAAGACTCGCTTCATGGCATGAATCCATGGTATACCTAGGAGAAGGTTGTATGAAAGAGACCCTCACATGATATGGACAAGAATAGAAAAAACTACAAGTCCAACCTCAATGGGTAATGTGATCATTCCTAGTAGTTGCTTACTAGCATTTACAAAGCCATGAATATTAACATCATTGAATTCTATAAGATTCTTATCCACAAAAAAATTATTTAAAGGAAGTGAATGCTACAAACATTAAGACCTGCTCTATTTTCCATGAGAATACACATAACACCAATTTCATTATTGGTCACCTTTATCATTAATGATTCATGTTTATTTTGGATATCAAGTGAGGTTAATTCATGTTGAGGGAATGTAATATCTAACCTTATCACTTACATACAATAAATGAGGCAACTACATCACTTGGTTTAACAAAAAATGGGACATCAACATTTTGTAAAACCTCTTAGAGAATCCTATTGTATGTAGGTGATGCTTAAACCAAATCCCAAAGGGAGATTTTTTCTAGAGTATGACAAAGTTTCTCTTTACCACTACACTGAGGAATACTATATGTGTGAGAAATTGTGTGATAACTTGGTTGTTGTGACACATACTTACTAGTGAGTTTTCTTGGAAAGTTCAAGATAGTGTTAGAGGGTTTACAAGGTTCTATAATGGGAGATGAACCAATTGTTACTTGTGCATTCATAACCTCAAAGTTGAGTTATGTACTTGTTGATGACCTTCTATTGAGGGAGGATCTAATTTCAACTTAGCATCTTCATCTATTCCCTCTATCATGCTATCTTTTTAAACTAATGTATTAATGATTTCATCCTCCTATGCCACAATATCGTCCTAAGTAGGAGAAGTATTTGGAGAGAAACAAACAAGATTCTTATGATAGTTAATAATTGGATCCCCTAACATCACAATACCTTCTTCACAAGTGGGTGAGATATAAAGAGAGGAATAACTATGATTTTCCATGATTTCATCCTCTTGCACCAAAGTGATCTCACAAGAAGGGAAGGTGTTGGGAGGTGAATGAAGATTAGGAAAAGTGATATTAAGAAATGTGTTAATCATTTCATTTTCTTTTGTTAAGATACTCTCATAATTAGGAGGGATATTATGAGAATTTCTATTATGATTTTCATGAGTATCAATGATTACATTTGTTGAAATGTTAAAATCCTTAGTGGACAATCTAGGTGAGATGGAGTGCCGAAGGGAATCATCTAACATGTCAAAGTCATCACAACTAAAGGGCTTGGTAAATATGCAATGCGCGTGTGGAAAGAGTTATAGCATAATAAAATACTATGCTTTTCTGAAGTTTAATCATTAAATTTTAATTGTAATCTAGATTTACACATGTTAAGGAAAACTAGGAGTGAAAATAAACTAATATACTTGATGCAAGAACAAATCTGGAAACCAACTTCTAGGTATGAAAACTGGCAATAAGTAGTAATCTATTTTGGAGATCTCAAGCAAGTTTTGGAGTACTAGGATGCCCTAGAGCCTCTAATTCTTGTTCGGGTTTTTTATGAATTTTTTTTGTTTTAGAGGAACTGGTGACATGAACTAATTGTGTGATGGTTTGCAAACCTAGATTTAGAATTAATTTTGTTGCTATTTTATAAGTTTCCAAATTGTGTGATGTATTGTAACAACATATGTTTTTGAATTTTGTAAAAAATGAAATGCAATTTATCCCAATTATGCAATGTTTCCAAAAATACATGCAATGCACCTACAAATCTAATAATCTTTGATACTTAAATGCAACTCTTTTTTATAAATGTGCAAAAAATGAAGAAAAATGATATCTTTCTTTAAAATGCAATAACACGTTTCCAAAATTTCAAATCAGATGTTTCTAAGAAGAATCGGGTAGAGAAGACATAGACAAAGCCACCTATAGGATGATAGAGGTTCCCTAGGGAATTTAAGTCCCTAATAGGGGTTCACAAAAATTAAAATCGACTATTTATTAGATTTCCTATAGGTTTTGTTTCTATGTGCAAATAGGTTTGAAAGTGAAAAAAATTCTAAATTTTGGTGAATTTATTATTGCGAAATTGAGTATGCAAGTGTGCAACAATATTGCAAATGCTTGGACAATAAATGAAAATGTTGAATACAAGTTTCAGATCTAAGATGCAATAATTGATTTACTCCAAGATGCAAAATGATGATTTGAAACAAAACAATGCATTTTTTCACTTTTTGACCTAAATGAAAAGATGCAATTTTGAATGCAATAAATAATTTAAGATTTTAATGACCTAATGAATGCAATTTGAATGTAGATATGATCTTAAATGATTGAAATTGAAACATATCATACAATATGAGTCGCAATTTTTATTTTATTTTTTAAATTTTTGTGCTTTAATGATGCAAAAAAAACCCTAAATGAGAAATGAAAAATAATACAATGCAAGGGTTTGAAAGGTTTTCAATTTCAAAAGGTATATGATGTTAAAATGTTGCATTCACCAAAATATAACTTATAAAAAAGGGAACCCTAAGTTTGTTGCATAAAACCTAGGATCAATTACCTCATTTCTCAAAGGTATATTAGAATGCAAATCAACAAGGTGAATAAATCGGCTTTCAACTGTGAAGGGGAGCCAATCAGATTAGAATCTACATTCTTGGGGCCTTGAAAATGATTTTTTATGATTAACCCAATTAGACTATATGGCCTAGTATGAAAAATGGAAGATGCCAATAATGCATAGAATGAAACAATAGTTTGGAAAATCTAGGAATTGTATAGTGATGTGTACCTCCCCAAAAAATTTGGTTTCAGGGTGTAGAGGAATTATTAGCCCAAGGGTGTATGAGTCATTATAGGGGTTTCCTACTCAATTTTTGGGTCTCAAAGAAATTACAAGAGATTCAAATATTGTTCCATCTCTAACATAATTATGACAGCATAACCCCTATGAATGACTCTCCTCCCTTGACTCCTCTAACATAACACCTACATATATAGACTATATAGTGCCTAGGATATAAATTTCCTCATACCCACACTTATACATGAACATGCAACATGAAAGGTGCCACATGCAACATGCACATGCAAAAAAACACCTATCAAAAATCTGGGGATCCACATTCCAAGTTAACTCAACTAGGAATAGACACCACATGAATTCCCAACTCCCCTTACAAATGGAAACTTCCAATCTTGGCTTTTTAAAATGGGCACCAACTTCTACAAAAGTATGAATCACCTCACTTGTCAGAAGCCAACTTTCTGCTGACCCACCATTAAGTTAATGTTGGGTCCCACTAATGTACACATGTCACTATAGTGCATCTTTGAGATGTTTTTACAAAATCCTTTCTCCAAATGAGTTCCCAAGTGACAAGTGGCACTATATCATGCTTCTCTTTGACTTGTAACCAATCACTATGGACTTACTGCCAAGTCCCACAAAGTGATTTATCAACTATTATAGTTGGCAACTTAGGGTATATCAATATTTGCACAAATATTTATCCCAAAAATAATGCTAGGACTCAAAGTTTGAGACATATTAATCTTAGCATGTATTTATATGTATGTGCATTTTTATATATATCTTTATATGTGTATGTGTGTGTGTAGAAATTTAACATTACTCAATATAATGATTGATATTAATTGACTAAATTGTTAATTTGATCAATTTTATTAATATATTATCTAGCTATTAGATTAATTGTTAGGAAATAGGGTTTAGATTCTAGTGTTGACATGGGTTAGGATTTCCTATTAATAGTATGTAGTTTAGATTTTAGCGAATTACTAATTTGGGGTTAACCTTTTGTGTTTAGGATTTAGGGTTATCTTAGGGTTTATATTAATCAATTTAGAGTTTTATGCTTAAAATTAATAACTTCACAACAAAGTTTATATATACACACAAACATATTTTTTAAATATAATGTTTAAAAAAAATAAAAATAGAATTTTAATTAAATTTTGTATTAAAAATTTATTTTAGAAGGAAAAGTTAAAAATCTATGTCAAACTATCGACTACAAAATCTCAAAGAAGTGTGAACCATGTACACAAAAGCTGTCTTAGAGGGTTGAAATGGGTAGATTCAAGTGAACATGAGCTTCTAAAATGTGTTTGGCCTTTTTTTTCTTTGTTAAATGATTAGAAATATTTTATTTTTTAATTTATTTCATATTTTTTGGTCCTTTATTTGATGTGGGCACTACATGAGATTCGTCATTATTTTAGTGGAACACTTTTAAACAAATATATATTTGACTAAAACACTTCTAATCAAAACATTTAAGTTGACCAAACAATTGATAAAACTTTAACTTTCACCCATCAATAAATTAAAAATCAAAATTAACACCATAAAATATGTAAAGATATGATTAGATTAAACTAAAATTAATTATCAACATTTTAACCAAAATCTACCTTATATAATAATTACAAATAAAACAACCTTTAGATAAAAACAAACAGTACTACCTAATTATTTAGTTTTGACCCTTACAAGTAGTAATCAGAAGAAAACGCATAGAAAGGACAGACTTGACATAGATAATGGTAGATTCCACAATGTGAACCACAAATTCAAAAGAAAGATGAAACAATTATTCATGTGCATCCAAGCAACAAGCTTGTTGGACAAGATATGAGAATATGACGGGATTGGACGTGTCGTGGAGTTTAATATGAGTGGAGTGTCCCACATTCCTTCTTTTCCTTCCTAAAACACTAAAAGTGCAGCACTGGTGTCGGTGATGGGCACAGACGTTCGGAAAGGAAGACGATGTTAAGCCCAAAAATATTCCAAAGCTATTCAAACGACTGTCTTTGCCTTGTTTTCCTTCTTATTCATTTGTTCTTTGCGCATTCTCAAATCTTATCATAAATAGATAAATTTCTTTAACTAGATTATCCACTAATTTTACTAGTAGGCCATAGATAGTGGCATTATAGCTATATTGTATCATATCAATTTTGGGTAGTATTTGAGTGGTGTTAAAAACCTTGTCTACTTTTTATCTTGACTTATGAGTTCTTTATGGAAGTAAGGGATCAAAACTTGTAAACCTTTCACATACCTTTCTCCATATCATGAGATGAGAGAAAAAATAGATTAGAGAAAAAATGTCTGTGATGCCCAACCCAAAGATGTTCCAAAAAAATAGAGGATGCATTGCAAGAATAATGAGATGAATTGAAAGAACAATATCCATGTGAATTAGTAGGTATTATCAATCTATTTTCACAAACTTTTAGAAATCTTGAAAGAGATTTCAATTCATAGCCATCTGGTGGTCACATGTTACATACTACAAGTTAATCTACAATTTTTGCTTCATTTGAAGGAAAGATAAATGTGGATGTCCTAGAAAACTATATAATTAGAAAAAATAGACCAAAATATCAATATTAAACATTAAATATTGATCATTGAGTGGAAAGTTAAACCTTAAATTTTTACCTTAAATCTTAAATGCTAGCATTAATAAAAACCCTAAATATTGAACCCTAGGCCTTAAAACATGAATCTTGAACAATAAACCTTAGCATCAAACCATGTACACAAATAATTGAATCTAAATTCTATAAAATGAGTGCTTAATGTGCATACTAGTAAATTTTAATGTTAAACATTAAACTCTCAACCCTTAAATTTGAAAGCTAGATCATAAAATGTAAACCTTAAACCATAAATGTTGAATCCTAGGGCTTGAAAATTGAACACTAAATAATAGACCTTGATGTTGAACCCTCCAAATACAAAAATAAATAAATAAAATAAAATATGAGAAATAAGCATATACTACATCCTAATAATTTGTATTAAATTTTAGAACCTTAATAATAAAAGCTAAAAATTTCTATGAATGTTGAACCCTAAAGAATGAACTATGAACCTTTAACTCTAAATCCTAAACTCTAAATGTTGAACTATATATTTCTATTCTTGAATCTTGAACAATGAATATTAGCACTAAACCTTGTATACAAAAAATAAATCTAAATACTAAATGTTGAGCATTAAAGATAAGCCACAAAATATCAATGCTATATATTAAATTGTAAACCTTTAACATTGAAAGCTAATAACTGAGTGTGAACCCTAAAAATTGATTCAATCAAATGATTGAAGGGAAATCTAAGCCCTAAACATTAAATGATGATCATCGAATCTTGAACATCAAATAGTTGGTAGTATATGTTGAATGATAAATCTTAAATAATAAATTGTAAACATTGAACACTACACCTTATACATTTATCCATGAGTCTAAAGGTTAATTATAGGCCCTTGAGGGTATGATGCTAAGTTTCTCTTTCTCCTTTTCTTTCTTTCTTTCTCTCTTTCTTTCTCTCTCCCTATCTATCTCTTTTTTCTGTTTATCTCTCTTTTAGATTAAGATAGAGATAGAGAGGAGAGGAGGAAATAAAGAAAAAAGAAGAGAGGGAGAGGGAGACATATAAAGGTCCAGAGAGATATATAGAAAGAGATAGAGGGATGGATAAAGAAAAATATATAGAGAGGGTAAGAAATGGATAGTGATATGTATGTATGTATGCATATATGGAGAAAGATAGGAATATATATATACTTTAAAAATATAAACTAATTTAATTAGTGTCAAATTATTAAAACTAAATAAACAAATATGTTTGTGCTTTTTCTTTTTTTTCATGGGTCAATTTATAAATGATTAATAGATTGAATCTAATATGAAAATTAAAACAATTTGTAGATTATATCTATTGATCTATCAATATATTTGTTTTTCTTTTTAAATAGTGATGCAAAATAAGTTATATTTACAAAAAATGCAAAAAAGTAAGAAAATGTTTCACTTTGCAGATAAGATAACAACTCTAACAAAGACATATGTTAGTGCTAAGGGATTTAAGAACTCCTATGTGTCTTTGATCACAAACCCCTTCTTGAGAAGGAATGTTCACCTCTGTGGGAAATTATGGAATGATGTGGATAGTTCTAATTAACTTGTACTTTTATGAAAACACAATAGCTTCTTATTGGACTACTAAAATAAAAATAAATATAACATTCCACATATTGTATCAATTATAGTAAACAAATGATGTGCATGAGTAGCGAAGTTCGCTTGGGCCACGGGTTTGCTCCCCATTCGTTTTGAGTTCAACTTTGAGGCCTAGGATTACCTGATGTGCGTTGTTTGCAGGTGATTGTGGGCATCCTCAAGGGATTAGTCTTGCCTTAGGTTGCCCCTTCTTGAACCTGAACTTGACAAAAAACGTAAGTCTAAGGCGGGTTGGACTCTGGGCTGGATCGTGGGGATACGCTTGAGTCACAAAAACAAAAGAAAATTTATACTAAACAAGCAACAAATTTTTTAAAGACAATCTACACTAATGAGTTATGGCATCCTCTATGTAAATTAGATTTATGTTTTCTTATTTCTTTTTAAAAGAATAGCTCTATATACTTTTTTAATAAATTTTTTAAATAAATTTTTTTAATGCATTTTACCAAAGAAAATAGCTTCTACTACATATAAAATACTTTCTCACTTTCTTGATGTTACATCAATAACTCCCCTATTTAATATATATTTTTTCATTATAATTTTATATAAAATAGTTTATTTATTATTAACTTTTAATTGTAATAATAAAAAATGTTAAATTTCTTTATGATAACATTTTTTTCATTTTTTTTAAAAAATATTTATTTATATTAAAAATGTTATTAAATACTCTATTTTGTATGCAATAAAAATAATTATTTTTCGAATTATGTTAATATCTATTGATTTAAATATAATATTAATTAATATTTTTTTATTGAATCATATATTTATTTATTTTTTATTTAAATTCTGTTATTAGTTAATTGAATTCTTACTGCAGACTTCACATTATTTTATACAAATATCTTTATTGTCGTGATCGAAAGATATTAACATGACTACCAGTCTTCGCATGTAATACACTCCACAAGGAAGGAGAGCTTAAAAATATTCTCGCTATTCACTGCAAACACAGTACAATTATCATCAACCATTCGTACTATTCACTGCAAACACACTATTGTTTTGTTCACTCAAGTTTTCTTGTTGGACAAATAAGTACTTCTATTAAGCCTTCAAAAGACTATTACATTTACCCTTCCATATCCTCAAACTTCCATGGACATAATTAAAGCCGTATCTATCCAGTCATCAGATGCAATCAATTCTGAGTGTTAAGTGCCTCTCAAATGTAGTTTGTTTGTTGTTTTTCAGCTTATTTTGATATAGAGTATTTGCGAGTCTTTGAAATAGGCTCAGGATTTGATTCAAATTTATATCTCTCTATTGTTTGGCAAGTAACATTTAATCTGTTCATCCATATCAAGATAGAGGAATGGACAGAAAACTGTACACCGCACTTACATCAGGCAACTTGAAGGCACTTACAAGATTGCAAAGTAGCGGACTCAACATTCTGCAACAGCTTACACCCACAAGGAATACAGCACTCCATGTGGCAGCATATCATGGCCACGCACAAGCTGTGCGTATGTTGCTTCAGGTGATGAATCAAGACGTAGAGGCCGGTAACCAGGGCAGCCATGAATTTCTAACTGCTAGAAATGAGGAAGGTAACACTGCGTTACACGAAGCGGCCATTGGAGGACATCGTGAGGTAGTAGAGGCTTTATTGGAGCATCATAGTAATCTGGTTGATATAATCAATAACGCCGGGGAGACCGCTCTGTTCAAAGCTACAGAGGAAGGTCATAAGAAAATCGTTGAGAAACTTTTGCCTCTCACATCTTCCCCATACCACAGGAGGACATCTGATGGCCAAACGCTTATGCAGTGCGCCATCTACAACACACACAAAGGTATCCGAAACAAATCTCTCAATCTTTTTAGATAATAACCTATTAAATACAATCTTCGAAATAGTAGCTCCTTGTAACGAAAATCTTTCAAATGGTGCAGGTGTGCTTAAAACTCTCATAGCTGTTAATCCAGATCTCCTTCAACAAGTTGACAATTTAGGGAGAACACCATTGCATAACGTTGCTTGTCTCAGTGGAATATCGCATATTGGTAAGATTCTTTTAGAGAAAGATAGCTCTTTGTGTTATAAAGTAGACAACAATTCACATCTTGGCAAGGAAATCTGGATTTGGTCATCGAGATATTAAATTATGCCAAAGATTTAGCATTGGATTGTGAATAGGCAGAACAGCTCAAGCAGGGCAGAAGATCATTTAGTAATACATAGCAAATAGACAACATGGGAGTTTTTTGGTTTCATGATTTTATTTTATATGGAGGTGTAGGATATTCTTTCAATTAGCTACCGGGACACTCAATAAAATAATACAGAATCAAAATAAAATAAAAAGAAAAAAAAACACAACATCAAAAATTATCATATTCACAGGTTAGACTAAAATTTTCTCTTTGAAATCTCTTTAATTTACTTTTAGAGTTATTTCATTATCCCATTAAAAGAAAAATAAATATATAAAATGTAGAATGCCAATCAATCCCCTTTGATCTAAAATATGCAGATTTTGGTGCAGATAAAAAGGTTGCTGGAAAGAAATGGTGCAAGGAGGACAGCAAAGACGATGGAGGAAACCAAAGAGCGCTCGTTAACAACTCAAAAGTCATCGTGGAAAGTCCAACTTATTTCAGTAAATGCAGTGTTGATCGCAGGGGTAGCGTTCGATGTACCTTTCAAACTCCCGGAGCGATTACCCTCCCGAAAGTATGATGTTTTCTTTCCTATTACTGTGATATCTGATACATTAGCATTCTGTAGCTCAATTGCATCAGCAGTGTTGTTAATTTATGCACTTTATGGTAAACAAGAAGACCCCTTGCTTCTCAACACCTCTCTCACCGGATTATGGATAGCAATGATATCTCTATTGCTGGCATTCGGGGCAGGCACTTTCATGGTGGTGGCACCACATCATACATCCGTGGCAGTGACTATATTGATTATGGTGACCATTGTTCCGATTTGCATAAGGATAATGATTTTCCGTTCCAAAAAATACATCTTCAGAGAAGACGAACATCACCTCTGGACACTCCTGACAGTTGGCGCCGTCCAGATGACACTCATATTTACACTGGGGAATACTGTTGGAATCTCGTGCATAGAGGCACTGGGAATGGTGGTGGGGTTGATGATGTTGTGGATTGGAGTATCTATAGGCGTTAAGAAATTCTTTCGTCCTAAACACCACATTTCTAGAGATGACGGGTATTACATCTGGTTTTTAATTATTGGTTTGATGGTAGATGCCTTATTTATTTTGTTTTTATTAGCAGCCAAGTTTGGTTGGTAAAGCTTAAGAATGGGGCTTGTTGGAATCAGCTGTATATCTCTAAGTTGTTCTATTAGCGTTACGAAACTTTGGAAGAAAGATATTATATATGGCTTTTAATTAAATGAAATATATATTTATCATAACATAAAGATGTTTTTAAGTTTTAGAAGTAAATTAAAGATATATTTTTTTTGATATATTTTTTGGACTTTAAAAATTGTTGTTTGCAATTTTAAAGGATAGATTTAATGTTTAGTATTGGAGATTCAAGTTAGAGTAGTCAAGTGAGACAAGGCTTATAAAAAAAATGTAGTCAATTAAGGGTAAATTAACAAAAGAGGACAACTCTTTTGCATTTTATGCTATGCAAGCTCAAGGAGGGTGATCATAGAGATTAACTGGGATAATTAAAGAGAAATACAAGTAACACATTTAAAATTTTAGCAAATCATTCTATATGTATCAATCTACCCATATAATTTGTCAATAATATAATTGTTATGCTAGATTATTGATACAAGACCAAGTAACATCTTTTAAACCATTACGAAGCCAAGTATGCAATTAAGAATGCAAGAAAACGTTACCTCCCAAATGTTATTGTAGTTCAAGATCATATGTCATACATGTTTGTGATGCAAAATTCTAATGTATAACTCTCTAAAAATGCTTACAAATATTAGTTCTTATAAAATGTAGCAAGGTTTACTGCTAGTGTGTTATGCACATTATTAGAACAACTAAGACTAAGAAAATATGGAAGAAGCAATATATTTGAATTTTTTTCTTCAAAGTGGTAGAAGAATTGGATAGAAAAGACTAGTGTGTTGATCTTAGCTAGGTGACAAAGTCAATATCTAAATTTAGATACAAACATATGTGTAAATCTAAAAACTTTTAGCATAATGTGAACCAAGAATAAACAAAGAACTAGGTATGTACTTAAAATCCTATAATATTCATACAAATGTATTCCTAAATCTATTAAGAACTTTAATAAACACAATTACTATAAAGATTAATATATTTTTAGAGATATTCCATATATTATAATAAAAAGATTCCTCAAAATAATTAAAAGATATTTTTACAATTCTTTCAAATATCACTTGATTAACTAAAAGAACGTGCTAGCAAATGTTACACTAATGACAATATTTCTTAAAGTATCTTAGACAAGCATTGAGACACTAGGTCTATGAGAGGTTATATATGCAAGAACCTTCTTTGATAACTTACATAACATGACAATATAAAAAAAAATTATCAATAGCAAAGAAAAGAAGACTATTGATCACACTTAGAATATAAGATACATATAGTTGTGTATAAATAGTAATTCAATCAGCCACATTACTTCTAGTGAACTCACATATATACCTAGTTTACGCAGCCCACTAGTGTGTCACAATTGTAGCTCAATGGCCTCCTGATCCATTAATTTAAATTCCCTTTACTGTTTATCAACTAGAAACAACAATCTAATACTTCAAGCATTCAACTCATGATAAGCCTAAAGATGCATATAATTATCCTTAAAGAAAATAAATAATTTCTATAAACTTTGATATCATAAATCCCATGCTACAAGAACTTAAAAAAATAATAATAATAATTCCAATTTTTTCTTGATTTATATGGAAATCAAATCTAGATAATGCAAATCATACACACATAACAAATATTGAAACCCAGATACCCTAGAACACTACACAAAGTCTATCACAACATTTGATATCATAGGGATTTGTGTTGAATTCATAGTTTAGGAAAGACATTAGGAGTTAAATTTCCATATTTATAACTTTTAGATACCTCTAATTCTAGAACATGTCATATGAGATAATTTTTTTTCTCTTCAAGTCCTTCCCCATCATATCTTCATACAAGAAACCACATGAAGAGCTCTTTTCTACTGTAATTAGTGTGCTTCATCTCCTTGAGACATATTATGATTGAAAAATCTCTTTAAAAAACCCCAACTTTCATTTTTTCCACATAGATACCCACAAATACCATAATTTTGTTATATCCCCTCAATTTCATTCTTAAATCAATGACTATGGTTAATTTTTTTCATACTAATGGTTAGGGACATAAAGGAATAGAAAGAGTTGCATGTTCTTGGTAAGGCTATTCTTTATTCCACATACAAATGAACACATAGCTCATTTCCTTTTTCTTAAGAAAGATTCAAAGGTATTTGTTCTCCTCACCAAGTATAAAGTATCAAGACCACCATATTTTTCAAGAAAAAAACACATTTCATCTTTTCATTCACTCAAGTACACATGTAGTCCCTATAGAAAAGTCCGTAATTTTCATTTAGATGAATACATTTTTTTTAATGTACTATCTTTACACAATTGAACTCTTTTATATCACTATGTTCAAAACTAAGTTTGATGAAAAAATAAAAATATTTCCTTAATGTTTATCAATTCCACCATTTGATTGAGAAACTACCAAGAAACTCCTTTGGTAGCCTTTATACTACTCTTACTACTGAATATATTCCCACAAATATGTTAACTTGTATCATATTGGCTCATCAATTTATAATATTATAGTGCTAAATATGTGCCCCATTGGGTCGTGGCCAACAAAATAATGTCATTTTTCCACCACATTCTTAGTCATTCTAAGAATATGGTTAATTATCTTCATACTAAGGGTTAGGGACCTAATAGAATAGCAAGACTTGCATATACTTTGTAAGGATATTCTTTATTCCACTTACAAATTAACACATAACTCATTTACTTTTTCTTAAAACAAATTGAAGGTATCTGTTCTCCTCACAAAGTATATATTATCAAGACCACCAACTTTTTGAAGTAAAATACACATTTGATAGCATAATTCACTTGTACACATGTATGCCCTAAGGAAAATACCATTTTTTCTTACCTACCACCTTTACACAATCAAACCCTTTTATATGACTATGTTCAAAACTAAGGGTTGATGAAAAAAGAATTTAAGACTACCTTAATGCATTATCAATTTCACCATTTTAATGAGAAACTACCAAGTAGCTTCCCTAACATCCTTTCTACTACTCTTACTAATAAATATATTCACATTTTTTTTTTCTAACTTGTATCAAACTGCCCCATCCATTTATAATATTATAGTGCTAAATGTGTGCCCTATTGGGTTATAGCAAAAACCAATGTCATGTTGCCACCCCATCACAATCATTCTAACTACATTCCAAAATCTCTCACAAGCCAATGAATATGCCAACATGCATGTTGATTTACCAATTACCACCTACCACATTATTACACCATGACGTTAAAATTTCCAGCAACTAAATTATATCACCTACATGAAGAATCAAAAATTACCATTGCTGAACTCCTAGGGATATTATATATTAATTATATACAACCCAACGTTGAACTATAATTGATCCATAACTCAATTCTAATTGTCACTCAAACAAAATAACATCACTTAAGTTAGAAGGGTTATTAGTAGTGTGTTAGCCTTTAAATATGAATAAACGTAGTTGTTTTAATCAAAAGATTAAGAACTAATTTTAAAGAGGATACACAAATCAAAGAATAATTTCACACATGTTGCCAAGAATATAAAGTTTTACAACTATAAGAAACATGATTGAGGTGCAAAATGGACAAATATAAATAGACACATGGTCAAAACATTGGAGAAAGGAATACCTCTATACATAACACATTAATAGGTATTTAAAGACCCTATTTTATATAAATTAGAGTAATATCACAAGAGGGTTATATAATAAAACCAAGAGTTAAAAAAGAGATCAAGCTAGAAATGTGTCCACAATGGCTCTAATTGAAGATGTTCACCTACAATAGGTGTAGTAAGAATGTAAATAATTCTATAATTATAGACCAATCAAGTAGAAAATGAAACAAGTTGAAAAAAGTGAAACAAAAATAATTGAAAAGAGGCAAATAGAGACAAATAAACACTTTATTATTAGAAAAAATATAGTAAAACTTGCACAAATAAAGATAAAGAGTTAGAATATGTATATTATGTAGTGTAAACAATGTACACCTTTACATTTTCACACTATGTTTGAATCCCCTTAATTAAGCTTCTAATTACCTAAATTATGCATTCGAAAGCCTTATTATTCTTGTTTTTTGAAAGGGAAACCTGTATTAAACAATTGCTAACATTAATTAAAACACGTTGAAAATTGTGTGTCCTTGATTTAGGTCCTAGGACTCATTTTCCCAAGGGCGAATGGGTCCCCTTTAAGTGTTAGGACTCAATTTTTAATATGATTTTAGTGGCCTTTTAATGATTCAAATTCAAGTTTCAAATGTTAGCTTGTGGAATCTATTTTTTGAGAAATTAGATAATCACCTATAAATCCATAGTTATTTTATCAATTCAAAACCTATCACAGATAATACTATAAATACACTGGTGAGGGATCATCTATTACTACTGGTAAACAAAACCCATCATCTTTGAAGGTTGGCTCAAAGAACAGAAAGGAGAAAGAAAGGATTGATATAGGGTCCAATGAAGAGGATCTTGAAGAAGTTCCTCTAGTAAGAAGGAAAAGAACAAGGGTCTCATCTCAAACTACATCTACTCAATAGGAGGTTTCTCGTACTCCTTATTCCTCTCCTCCACATGAATCCCCCTTATCCCACTCGTTCTCCCACTTGCCCACATGAACCTCCTCCATCTCCTCCACCATATAAAATTCCATCTCTACTTCCACCTTCTCTCCCTCATGTTTCCACTTCTCCAATTCCTCCACCTCTGGTATCTACATCAAGTGATGTTCCTCTTCCTCCTTTTCAATAACAAGAAGAAACTCCCTCAAGAGTAGAATAAGCTTAGCATAAAGAAAGGATTCAAGAAGAAATAAACACAAAATTGAAATTTCCAATAGAGGAAGTTCATATGGAAGAAGTTCTTGTTAAGGGGAATATAAAAAAGAAACCCAAGGAAAGATAAATTGAACCAAATAAAGAGACTCGAGATGAAGAAATTATTGCTTAAAAAGAAATAATAATATAAGATGCAAAGCAACATGAGGTAGAAGTTGAAAAAGATAACTCTCTAGCCACACGTAATGAGTTGAAGTAAATGTTTCTCCTCAAAGGGACCTCTCTTCAAATGTTCCTATAATGACCTAACCCTTTCATAAAGTAAAAATTTCTTAATTTTACACCAACAAGTAAAAGTAACAAGTAATAAAGTTATTGCAATAATTTGTTTTTCTTTTATTGATAATTTCCAAACAAGATACAATATATTTCAACATGCAATCCTTTTCTTTTCAAATATACATCAGAGTAAGAAAGGATACAATTACATACATAGCTCATGGAGCTTTTGAACAAATAGTAGTAAGAAGACCTAGGAATCTGTCGTTTCAAATCTTGGTTCTTTGGTCACCTGCTATGGAGGAGAACCATCACTTGGGCACTTTTCCGCCAACTAGAGACTCTTAATAAGGTTCTAGGAACATCTATAATTCGATAGATGGCCCTTCCCTTTGACGAAGAGATTGGTAGAGTAACTGATAACGACAACTAATTGAGCATAGTGTTTTGTCCTACATAACTAGATCCTTTAGTAACACGACATTCTCGAACTAGTATGTAATACGGGATCACAGTGAACTGATAGTGTAGTCTCAAGCATCACACAGTCTAAGTGGATGTCATAAATTGCACTACTTTGGCCAAAATGTTTCATTCTGTATGTTCTACTGAGGGTGATCTATCACATACACTATTCAAGGCTGATTTGACTTGCAGCTATCTTACACTATACATAGGTATTATCCTTCAATGGATAATCCATACCTAGACATCCTACAACACACTAAACTACTAGAATGAATCTACTTAAAACTTAAGTACATAAGCTCCCTCCCATACCAGAATTCTATCCTAGGAGTAACACAAGCTTTTCTAAGTTAAACTAATAACTTAGCTGGTTGAACTTTACTCGACTCTTGCATTCATTCCAACCTAATAAATAGTAACTAATGCAAACAACATTTTCCTATTATGGAGATCTTACGAATGATGTATAACATAGCTAGAATGTATCTTTCTTAGAGGACAAACTTATTCACTTCCTATGCATAGAAAGAAAATACAATTCAAGAAACATTATAATTCTTTTCAAATAAATAGTAGAAGAATATCCAATGCCTGTATTTGCTATTCCTAGATGGATGACACAGCTACCTTCACTATAGCTCAATCTAGTTTCTCTAATTAATTAGGGCACCACTACAGAAATTAACAATTATTCCTCACAAAATTCCCTCTTTCCACACTCAGAAATAATGATTGATAATGGTGAATTCGTTTGGTAGAATTCATCCCACACAGATATTAATGAATTCTTAGAAATGTGATAACTAGTTGCAAATGATGTTCACATAGAATTTGAATACTGGTTGTATGTATTGTTCACATAGGAATTGAATACCAGTTGCAAATGAAGTATAAGGTAATCTCAAAATACAAATAACAAAATCTAAGCAAGATAATGAGAATGGTGAATGAGTACGATTTAGGAGAGTTGGGAAAATATTTATAGTGAGCCCAGCCTCCTACATTCCCCCTACATTCCCTATGGCCATGGAATGTGAATTGACACCACTTCCATTTGAAACATTCAACCTAGAGGTGGTGCCAATGCTAGCCTGTATTCATCAATGGACAAGGTGAGTCAACTTTCAATTTTGCAACATTATGAAGACTGACTCCAAAAAAACACATGGATAATTTCATAAATCAACACCTATAGTAATTGCTTTTAGAGGTGGCGCCAATCTCATAAAATGGTGGGTTTCATATTTTAGAGAAGAAGTCAATTGTATTTCTCTTACACATCGACCACATCGACTAGTTTCAAGGCTGAGTCGATGTAATTCATTTACTGTGTTGGATTTATTCTAGCTTTAGATTCTAACTTGGTCAAAAGATTTAAACACATTTTAGGATTTTATCGTTACGTGCTCATAACTAGTTGATGTGCAATTTCACATAGAGTCATATGTGTTTCAAATTTGAATTCATTCATGTTAATAATTTTGGCCTTTACACACCAAAGTCCAAATATATGAATTGAAATATTTATCAATTTTATCTATTTATTAAATTGGCTTATTTAAGCAATTTAGTAATAATTCGATTTCCCCAATGTTTTTATTTGTGAATCAAATCATTAATTAAGTCTAAATAATTTGATTTTCCAAAGCTGAGAATACTTTGAATTATATATATTATATATATAGTTATAATTTACATACATTAAACATATATATATTCTAAAATACCTTAGTATACATATATGTATTAATATAACTATAATATATATATATATAATATTTAATATATATATACATATATATATTCATCAAATATA